>JAVJIF010006564.1:0-120573 GCA_038442645.1 Agave tequilana
AATTGTATCTTGAGAATACATTAATTTCTGAATATATTTCAAAATGCTACTAATTATTTGTCTGATATGACTGATATGATCGATTCCGCTATCGAAAACTGCTGGCGATTCCGATTTTGAGATTTCAAACCATGATTTTAACTATATAGTATAAGATATTATTTGACATGTTTTATAAAGTATTATTTTATATTATCATAATGAATTATTTCCTTATTATTTTCTTTGCAATTTCCTTTCCCATTTTTTAATAAACGAGACAGACATCAAAGAGAACCTCATTTCTTGTCTCCTTTTTTCTTTTCTCTTTCTTTTTCCTTTTTTTAAATACTTTTCTCAAACCAAAACCAACCATGTATTGCCGGACGAGTAAACAATTAGTGGAATATTAATAAATAAAATACTAATGTTCTCAATGATATTGTAAATAAAAAATTGACAACATGGATGCATAGTCTAATGGCTTTTTCTTGAAACTTAATTAAACATAAAATGTATGAAATTGATTTGTTTCACTTTGTTGTGGGTATTTCTTAAAAAAGCTTTATTTATTGGAATAACTTTACTCTTTCTAGTGCACGGGCAAAAAAACCATGGATCAATTTACAATTTAGAATTAGATAGGCCTTGAGTCTATTGACGTTAGTGGTATGTTAGGAGATTTAATTTCCATGGTGCTAGCACTATGCTAATTTTTCTTTGAAAGTGATTTCTAAATGAGATTTGAAACCTCGAGCCTCGCCAAAATTCTCAAGTAAGCCTTCAAATTCCTTATGAAGCGGTGATTTTACGGAAATGTATCTACATGTTTATCTGTTATCTCAGGCTTGATTGAGTTCTTAGAACATTGCTGCATGATATCTTGGATTTCTGTCGGTTGCTTTCCGAAAATATCTAAGATTAACTTAGGTTTGTTTTATTTATAAAAAGTCTCCTTTTTTCTCATTTAATTTATGTCAATTGTTGAATGCCTTAAGTCATCATAGATTAACTTTCTCGAAAGTGTTTATTTGATTGGTTCTCATTGTGCTTAAAAATAGGGAAAATGTTAAAGAATTGTTTAGAGTATAATTTATGAATCAAATTCAAATATCAAATTAATGTAGCCAATAAAATTCGAATATAGTTCAATATTCCAATACAGTTGGTTGCTATCAGTCAAATCAAATTCAAATATTAATGGGTCCCATTGCATCATTTCTATAAACTATTACTATTGCTATTCTTGGCACCCACATTACGGTCCCTTTCCCTTTTCCAGGATGTCATCTACTATTGCTGCACAAAATGATAAACTTGGGCATCATAACAATGAAAGTGCCATTCCTTTGGTTTCCAACTTGCCTATAGTCAGTGATGGAAATATGGAAGTTGAAGAAGAAGATGAAGAAGACGAGGATGTTGACTTCAATCCATTTTTGAGGGGAAATTCTCCTTCTGAAGCCTCTTCTAGTTTGAGTTCTGAAAATGAAGGTCCGGGTGACAATGTTCAGAAATTTTCGGAGCTCTTCAAATGGAAAAGATGATGGTGCATCATTGAGACAGCCAGAGGAGACACGGGGTTGTGAGGGTGAAGAAACTGTGATGCAAGCTATTGCTCATGGAAAAGAGGGCTTTTCTGGCAGTCCAACAGAGAAGGAGATGAGTTCACCGAGTCAGCAAGGAGATGCGCTTGCCTGTGGCGAGGGAAGTAATAAGGACATGTCCTCTAGGAATGGGAACGACGGTGCCAATTGCTTGACTAGGGATGAAACTTCCCAAAGACCCATTCTAAAGATAGATGACGAGGATGCTATTTGCAAGCGCACAAGAGCTCGGCACTCACTTGCTAACTATACACTTGAAGAACTGGAGACATTCCTTCAAGAATCAGATGATGATGGTGACCTTCCTAATGTTGATGATGAAGAGGAGTACCGGAAGTTTCTTGCAGCTGTTCTAGCGGAAGGAGTTGATGATGGGAAAGAAGGTCAAGAATATGAAAATATTGACGAGGATGAAGATAATGATGTTGACTTTGAGCTTGAAATTGAGGAGGCACTTGAGAGTGATGTTGATGAAAATGTTGATTACAACAGACGAAAGGATGGTAAGCAAGATGGTGATGCTCATATGCCAGTGACTAGGCAGAAGAAGCGCTTAAAGGAATCTGCCAAAAACAAGAAAAATCTTTTTGGACAAGCTAAGATGCCATTACGCCCTTTGATGCCGTATGAATCAACTACAAAAGCATCTGCTCTTCCAGCTCATGGACGACAGTGTTCATCTCCTATAGTCTTTCCTTATTGCTCATCATCCACATCTGGCGCTTATTTAATTACTGGTTTTACAGCACATCAAATAGGGCAGTTACATTGTCTAATACATGAGCATGTACAACTTCTTATTCAGGTTTTCTCTGTTAGTGTTCTTGATCCTTCTAAGCAAGAAGTTTCAACTGAGGTCCAAAAGATGATATCGGAGATGATCTGTAAACGAGAAGAAGCATTAGGGCACCGGAAAGTTCCATATCCTGAATTCTGTTTTCATCCTCCTAATCTTCAGTCCTCCTTGCTGTTCGACTTCAACCAAGCTGCTAATAGCTCCTTCTGGACTCCTTCAATAATCAATCCTGTGCTGTCCATTCTTGATGTTGCCCCACTTCGTCTGGTGAAGAGTTTCATGACAGATGTTTCTGACAGTAGGTGACTTGATGAACCCTTCTGCCTTTGTCTTTCATATTTATGTTTCTCCTTTATACCTGACATCCTTACTTGTTACTCATAAACGACATGACAGCTGTGATGAGGTACAGGCAAAGCCGCGTGGAAGATGTATCTGATAAAAGCTACTTGATAAGGGAACCTTTGTTTCCGCTTCCTGAATTGGAGTCTTCCAGCACTGCAGATAAGGATTCTTCTGGAGGAACCACCACCTGTATTCAAATACACATACATTTCCTCAGGTTTCACCTGGTCAGGCACATCCTAAAAAGTCACTGGCGTCAGTGCTTGTAGAAAGTACGAAGAAGCAATCAGTGGCTCTTGTCCCCAAAGATATTGCCAAATCAGCAAAAAAGTTTTATCCTCTGTTTAATGCTGCACTTTTCCCTCATAAACCTCCTGCGCCAGCTGTTGCCAATCGTGTGCTTTTCACTGATGCTGAAGACGGGTGAGTTCTATACATTTTCTACTATTAAAGATGCTTAGAAAAGTGCACGTGCCATGCACGTAAAGTCTTTTTTTTAACTTGAGCAATCCCTAATTTGATATGGAGATCTATTTAATATTTTTTATCTGACCTATTTATTTAGAAAAATGTATATTCATATATTAAACATAAGATGTAACTATTTTCATAAATAAATAGAAACCAACTAATTATGTATGAAGAAATTAATTTTCAATGAGAAATAAAGAAAAGAAGAAAAAAATCTTTAAAAAAGAAAACAAAGTAAAAAAATAAAAAAGTAAAAAATAAAATAAAAAAGAAGTAGAAAAATATCTGAAAAAGAAAGCAAGAAAATATAAAAAATAAATGAAAATAAGAAACTTTGGAATAAAAATGAAAAAAAGAAAGAGATTTAAAAAGAAATGAAAAAATCTAGACAAAAAAGTAAAGAAAGAATTTAAAAATATGTTGACTAGAATTGGAAAAAAGTCAATAAAAAATCTGGATAAAAAAAAGAAAAACATAATAAAAAAAGAAAAAAAGCTAGAAGGAAATAAAAGACTGATTAAAAATAAAGGTCACAGGGTAAGACGTTGGGTTTGCTTCCCAATGGGCACCGACTTGAATCCCATGAAGTGCGACATATGTGAACAGGTTGTGTATAGGCTGGCGGTTAACCGTGAGCTTCTTCTAAAAAAAATAAAACAAATGAAAGAAACTTAAAAAAAACAATACCTAGATAAAGAAAAGAAATAGAGGAGAAAATAAAGTAAATGAACAGGAGAAAGAAAAAAGAAATGTAAAAAGCAAAAAAACTAAAAAGAGAAATAAAATCATAAACAAGAAAATGGAAGAAAAAGAAAACAAAAATTGTAACAAAGTTGGAAAGAAAAAGAAAAGAAGTGTTAGAGAAAATAAAAGAAAGAGTCTAAAAAATGTGAAAAGAAAGAAAAAGAAAAGAAATAAGTAGTCAGAATATTCAAAACAAAGAAGAAAAAAGAAAGTAAATAAAAAATTGTAATGTAAAGAAAGAAGACTAAGAAAAAAATAAAGAAATAGAGAGAAGAAAATAAGAAATCAATTAAAAAACAAAAAAAATGAAAAAAGAAGAATCAAATAAAAAGTTGAACATATTCAAAAATTTAAAGAATAAACAAATATGAGGCAAAAAAGGAACCCAAACAAACATAAAATTAAAACAAGAAAAAGATTCTTGAAAAAATGAACATAAAATTTGGAAAAATGAACAATAAAGCTGAATAGAATCTAAAAAGCAAAAAGAGAACTTGGAAAAAAAAAAATGTAAGAATGAAATGTGAAAAAACAGAGGAAGAAAAACAAGTAAGAAATCTCAGAAAGTAGAAAGGAAAATTTATAGAAACAAAAGAAATGAAAGAATATAAACCTACCACAGAAATAAAATTTAATAGAAATAAAGAAAAGAGAAAATCAGGATAAAAAATGAGAAATATTAAAAGAAGAAAAGCAAGAATTTATAAAATGGCATAAAATCAGAAATAAAGAAAGAAAATAAGAAGATTTAAAATCTAGAAGAAAAAGTGAAAGGATTAGCACAATTAAAAAAACACTTGAAAAAAAAAGAAATATTAAAAAGTAGAATAGTATCTCAAAAAGAAAGAAGGAAAAATTTAGAAAAGAAATGAAAAGAACAAAAATCTAGAATGAAACGAAAAAAAGAGAGAATGAAAAAGATGAAACCTCAAAAATCTCGACAAAAACAAAAAATATTAAATATATGTAGCGTGGAATTGGAAAAAACGTCATTGAAAACTATGTAAAGAAGTGCTAAATTAAAATGTAATAAAAGATAAAAAAGAAACTAGAAGAAAACAGAATTCTAATAAAAAATAAATAAAGAAACTTCAAATGGAAATTTCTATAAAGGTAAAAGAAAGAATATGAAAAATATAAGTAAAAAAGTAAAAGTAAGAAAGTGAAAAGAAAAAAATGTAAACAAGTAGAACATAATCATAAAACAAGAAACAACAAACAGAAAAATAGTGCTAAAAACATTGGGAAGAGAAAGAAAAGAAAGAAAGAAGAATTGGAGGAAAGAAAAAAAAGTCTATAAAATGCGATAAGAAAGAATAATAAATAAGTAATTAGAATAAACAAAAAAGAAACAAGTAGAAATAAATAAAAATAAGAGAAATAATTTGGAAATTAAAGAAAGAAGAATTAGAAAACGAAATTAAAAAATGGAGAACAAATTAAGGAGGCAATTAAAATAATAAAAAACAAAAAGATTTGAACAAGGATGTGAATCAAAATAAAAAGTTGAAGATATTTACAAACTATAAAGAATGAAAAAATCTAAAGAAAAAAGTTTGTGTGGTGTTATATTTTCCATATGAAAATTAAGGAAAATCCAATTAATAATTCAATCAGATGTTGCGTTTTTCAGACCATATGTTCAAGTCTTAAAGTAGAAGAATTCTTTTTTTCTTCTTCGCTATTTGATACTAAGTTACGAGAGATCCCATATTCAAAACTAAACTATGGCGACTTTTGTCATGGAAAAAAATGGAAAAAGAATAAATTAAGGAAACATATAAACTCCAAATTAATTAAGAAAATTTTGTATCTTCTTGACAATACAAAGTTTTATTGACCAAGTCTTTGTTAATCTATTAAAAGAAATAATCTAATCTATATGATCTTTTAGTCCTGCACGATATATGATTCGCAAATAATGCTCAAACACCATTAAATATAATATGTCATGAAATATCAAAAATGAGCCTGATAAAAAAAGGCATGAAAATAACAAAGTAGGCAGGAACTACAATTAACTATATTAACCAGTATAAATAATTTTCCACCAAATAATAGCTTAACTGAAAAATTGTATTAGGAAAAGGTAAAATATTTCTCACCGGTGAGGATTGCATTTCTTCTCGATCATTTGACCGGAATCGGAGAAGACGACTCGGTCATCTAACGGGCTTGTAGGATTTCTAGAGAGGAAGTTCTGTAATCTAAAAGTTCCAATTCGAGTCTAGGTGAAAGAGAGGAGATATTTTGTTTTACTTTTTTTTTCTTTCTTTTTTTTTTACTTTTTACTTTTTTTCTTCTTTCGTATGGATGTAGAAGTTTCTTCTCATTTTTTTCTTTTTTTGTAAATAGAGACATGTTTTTTTTTGATGTTTAGATTTTAGAAAAGAATGATAAAGAGAGTTTTCATAATTTATGAGTTTCAAATTGGGGAAAATAGAAACAAAAAGTTATAGAGAGGAGAGTTTTTATGATATGAGAGTTTTAATTATAGTATAACAATAATTAAAATAAAATTGAATTATTAAAAAATAAAAAGGAAAAATAGAGGGGGGGGGGGGGGGCATGACAACATGCACATGTTTTCTATTTGCTTTTAAGAGTAGTTGTAGTTTTCTAATGTATACAGTTTTTATTTGTATGTTCTGTTCAGTTTTGCACTGTCCGCTATTGTTGTTTTTATTAATTAAGCTAGCCATTATCTTCTACATTGATGATATCACTTGTTCACAATGCCTTTTTATTTGGCTTCTGGCTTATATCATTTCTCAAAGATGAATTTATCATATACACATTTCTTGTAGTCTAGAAGTATTTTGGAGGGCCGCTCCTTTGGTTGCATAACCAATATGGTGGGCTTTCCTACTCGTTAACTGGTATTCTAGGTTCTAGATCAGCCCTTCTTTTCCCCATATTTTCCTTTTATAAGGTTTTTGAGCCATACATTGAGCCTAAGATCAAATTTCGTGTTCATGGGGCCTGAGTATTGTCTATGTAGCACCGATACTTTGTGTCCATCTCAGACATGGTGACAAATGTTTTGCACATCGACGCTTCTTGATCAACACATGTTACTCAGTTCTTTGATGTGTCTTCAATTATATACTATGTTCTTAAATTTGGGACAGTTGTTAGACTTTCTTGGATGCATGTCCTACATGTCTCACTCACTTCTTTTTCATATTACATGATTTTGATATTACTGTTTTACTGGTTTTTAGATGTTATTACTTCCATTTACATATCAAAGAATTATATTTTATTGAAAAGGCAGTCAAAATATTAAGTTGTATGAAACTATGATAAGTTTATATATTTTTCTATATAAGATGTGAGATACATTTATATAGTCTACAGAAAGTTGAAGAGCGTAAAATCATAAATATGTATGTAGGTGTGGACTTTGGATCTGGGCAGGTATATGGATGTATAAATATGCACTCTCTGAAGATCATTTAAACCATTTTCTGTTATTATATTATTACAAATATGTGTATTGAGTTTTGGATGTTGGACATGTCTATGTATATATGTGTATGCACTCTATTTATTACTGATATGCCATGTCCAAGTGGCCCTAAGTTTAAGGAATTGCCGCGTCGCATGTTCATGTCTGTGTTGCGTCTATGTGCATGCTTCTTGGAGTACTGTCTTGTGCTCCATAGCTCACCCCCTTTTAATGGGAAAAGGCTTGTGTGTGATGATGAGTACACATGTGCTGATGCCGCTTCTCTTAAAGAGCTTGCTGCAATAGACGGGTTTCTTTGTTAAAAGGTTGATGCTTCTGTGCAGTTTGATTTCTACCAATCAGGAATTGTATGATTAATAATTTGTTGTGTTGTATTGGTTTGATGTCGGAGGAGTTGAGATATACTTTTTGTGCTTTTGATGATTCACAATTCAGTTTGAGTGAGTCTTATATGCTCTAAAAGCAGGTACTGCTCTATGCTCTAAAAGCAGGTACTGCGAATCCTACGTCGTGAAGTTTAGTAGATGTCTTTACCTCGTATCCGTTGCCCATCGTTGTCTCTTTTAATCTTTTTTCCCCACATGGAGATCTCCCTTTAATGTTTAGACACAGTAAAGTTCTACTCATGAACCTTTTTTTTCCCTCTATGTTGATTCTCCAAGGTCATTTAAAAAGGTGGGATAATATGCAAAGAAAGTTCTGGTCAATACCTTTTGGGAGCTTGAGGGTTAGGGAGGATTCAGTTGTATGAAACATGGTAATTTTGAATTTTATTTAGTTTTTTTATATATAGACCATAGAATTCATATTCAAGGCTCTGGTGGTTGAGTTTGGTGAAAGTAAGAGTTCTCTTTTGCTTCGTTTTTAAGAAGAATTAACTAGTGTGAGAGAAGGGTGATAATAGTTCTGGATAATGTGTGGCATGCTGAGAACACCAATTATCTAGATAATTCCGATGTGTTGGATGTGACGAAATCCATAATATTGGTTGGAGTATTCTATCATTTTGAGGCCCACCTATTGCTACTTGTATACTGTAGCTTGTGTGTTTGTGACTTTTGTGTTGTGTATTTATGTTAGACTAGTTGTGATTTGCTATGATTTGTGGATACTGACCCAACCGTCGAATTCCAAGTTCCAACAAGGGTGCAATGTGTTGGACATGACAATTCTCCAAATTCTACCAACTTATGTACATATTAATTTTTTACTGCTTGTCCATTTGACATTTTTATATTTATTTTTGTTTGCGTTTGTATTTGTGTATGGAAGAACCTTAAAGCATAGAATAATGAAAAAATTATTAATTTGTTGCAGTTGTTTGAATAAAAGAAGGCATATTTCCTTTTTCATATGCATATTATTTACAAATTAAGGTGTTAAATTGATAACTGCTAACGAGTGTTGGGCACCAGTGAAAATGTGAGCTTGATGGGTGTATGGTATTTTTGTTAAGAAGTGTCCACATCAAAGATGACTATTGACTTGAGTATTGTGATCTCATTTGATGGTTCATGTTCACTTTTATATAAGGCTCCACTGGTAATTGTAGTTTGGGATCAAGTGATTCTCTTTATTTTACCTTTGCTCCATTAGTGCTTTAGTCAAATAAGAAAAACAAATTTAAAAGGTTCATTCATTGTGGGTCTTCTATTGATGATTTTTTAATTGTCAAGGTAATATTTCCACTTTTCTTTTTTGTCTTCTTTAAATAAATGCTTGATAACTAGATGATGCCATTGTGTGTATGTTATAAATGTGTTCGAGTATCAACTACAAGTTTCATGCTGAATCTGATATGAATGAAAGTGAATGAAAATGAATGAGGGTCATTGTTTCACAAAATAATGGATATAGATATTCCCACTCTTTTATTTTTCTTTTTCCTTTTACTTCACATATTTTAAATAGGTGAGATAATTGAAAGGAGCGAGTTATTCTTAGCTTTTCAGAATTCTTAACTAGCAGAAGAAAGAAGGGACTTGGATAATCTCCATGCAAATTGCTGGGTGAGGTTGGACAAATAATTTCTTCAGAGACAAGAGGCAAGCGTGGGCATATATGGAAATCTCATCCTAGTCATAGGGCATGTTTCCAAGAGCAATAATTTCATTACTCTTGCTGTTGTCTTGATCACTCTGAGTAATGCAACCTGAGAGCAGGAAAATGATCCCTGGGCCAACAGTACCAAGAATATTTGACTAAGGTTCTTGGCTAAGATATCTTCTTCTCACGATGGTCAAACATTATCAACGTCAAACTTCATTTTGACTCAGATGAATTCTAAAGAATGGATATTCTTAATTTGTTGAGCTGTTAGCTTTTGCCATTATTAATTGTGATAGTTGATTGTAAGTTCCATGCAAGTAAACCACATTCTTGGGTGTGGAATTCATTTATGTGGAACAATCATCCTAATAACAATTAAAAGCAGTCCAATGACCTTGACCTCTGCTACTGAAAAATCTTGCAGTTTTTGCGATATCATGTTTAGCATTGATAGATTTGATTCCCCACCACCAGTTCCCACTTCCATGTAGAATATAAACTTGAAAAATTACCATAAGTTATCGACACATTATTAAGCAATGAATTTGTGGGTTACTTGTGTGCGCGTAGATGGCTACACATGCCCATGTGAGAACATAAATGACATTGTATGCTTACGTGAGAATATAGACAGTTATGTATGCCTATGAGGAGTATAAATAATTATGGATGTTTATATTGCCAGTAAATATGGCTATTGAATTCTCTGTGTATGTACGGATAGCAAGGGAAACCTATTTGTGAGTACTATGTGAGCTTATAGGTAAACATGGATGACGATGGAAACCTTTATGTTAATGTAAGCAGTTATGGAAGTTTATGTGTGAAATATACCAACTTTGGGAGACTGTATGTGAATATTAATGGCTGTTAGAGGCTATATGAAAATATGAATTGCTATGTAGGCCTATACATGACAATGAATGGTTACATAAATATGTGAAACTTTTGACAGCTAAATGGTTACGTAATCGTCCTCATTCTTTTCCATCTTTTCATTATTCTTTTTCATCTTCTCACCTCTATCCTTCAAGCCCCTCCATAGCAGCGCCTTTACTGTTGCCCCATGGAAGGGAAAAAAAAGGAAAAGCTAGAGCGTCTCTCAGCAATCAAAAGTCAACTTCCGAGAGACATTAAGAGCAATAGAGAAAGAATTTAGGATGGGACTAAATCCGTTTGAAAGCTTGCTTCGTTAGTTTTTAACGAGTCCAAGATTGTATAAAATAGGCATCGAATGCGGTTACAGGCCGATCAAGCGAGAGGTGCAAGTCTTTCAAAAAAAGTGGTACAAATTCCGGTCTGTAAATACTACCTCTTTTAATGTTTTCATTAAGAAAATTATTTGTTAGTGGTTATGTGTAAATTCACAAGGAAGTTGCTAAACTATAGTTATTTGTTAATGAAAGTTACTAACTTGATATATTTAGCATGTGAATCACATGAAAATTAGCTAACTTGTGATAGCTATATTGTTTTTTTGCATAACTTGCTGTGTTTGTATTAGCAAACTTGGGATATGTAAGTCGAAAACCTATATGCAGAAGTTCATTACATAGGAGGTATATGAGTTCACAATTTTCACAAGAAACCACAAGTCTACAACTTTTTAATGAATCTGCAAGTTCATAATCTTTTATTAAATCCATATGTTCACACAATCTAAAGCTAGTATCTCAAGTTGACAACTTTCCTTAGAAATCACAAGCTTGACATTACAAAGGTACTACCTTTCTCATATGATCTTACATGTCACAAACTATAGCTAACAAAAAGTAGTATAGTTCTTGTGAAATCGTACATATTTGAAGCTTGTTAACACAAAGCCAATATTTTGGCATGCAATCTTACATATCACAAGTTTGCTAACACAGAGAATACTTTTCGAATGAAATCTTCACATATTCTAACACAAAGCCAACTTTCTCATGAATATGAACATAGCCACAAACTAATAGCTTTCTTAATGAAAACATGAAAGAAGAGAGAAAGATAAAGTACTTGCCTCTCAGACTGGAATCCGTACTGCAGTCCAGACAGAATGACACCACACGCTTAGTTGGCCTGCAACTCTTTTATCCAATATCCGTTTTGTGCAAACGAACTAAGCTTTCAGATGAATTTAGTTTCATCCTAAAATTCTGTGTGTTAGTTCCAAATACATCTCAGTAGTAGTCTTCAATTGCTAGGAAACACTTATGGTCAACAATAAAGAGGCTAGAAGGGGGCTTCTTCGGAAGGGATTGAAGGTTACAGTTGAGATTGGGAAAATGAGAAGGATTTTAGTAGGTTCAATCTCATTAGAATTTCGACATTTTGCTTGTTAGGTGTCATTCACACTAACTCACGTTAGGACACCTACTCTAGGTGTCAAGCCTTGGTAATCCCATGCCACCACATTCTAGGTTAATTATACCCATTCTTAATTTATTATGTAAGTGTAATTAATTAGCTTTAGTTTTTATATAAATAAGTTATGATTATTATTTTCATACACACACATCTATATGCTCTTGTCATCTCATTTATATCTTAATGGAAACAAGAAAATAATTTAGTTTGCTCAAAAATTTCAATCTAGTTGTTAATAGTTTCTTTACAAATTACGCACTTGTTATTGTTTCTCTATATAGGTGTTTATGATTGATATTACAATTTCTTGGTGAATCCATTCTTAATTATTAGCTAGATTTGACTATAATGCTATCTCTTTATTTTTGAGATCCCATGCAGATTATTGGCAATGGGGATAATGCAATACAACAACGATTGGGCAGCAATCCAGCAGCACTTTCTTCCTTGTAAATCCACACATCAGGTTTGTTCAATTTCTGGTCTTAATCATCACAAAATTGGTATCCAGATTCATTGTTCATAACACCCATTATTAGTTTCAGCCTTGTTACGCCCTTGCAACATATTGTTTCATCTCTGAGCATTAATTTGTGTTGCTTTAACTCTGACTATTTCACTTTCATTTTTAACAAAGGAGTTATTACTAACTGATAAGAAAAAGTAGATAAAGAGTCTACAATAGTAGAAGATAATTGAAGAATCATCATCATCAACATCAACATTATCTGGAAGATTTAAATTATGGAAATTTAGAGTTAAATGAGTCCTCTCTCTATATTCTTATTTATAGGCAAATACAATTATAACTCCTAATAGAACTAGGACTCCTAATTAAGTATCTATACCTAATTACATAATGACTCTTAAATACATAATGATTCCTAATTACAGTCTCACTTAAGTTAGAGCATATATATCATACATGCCTAGCTTGTCACAAATACTCCAAATCCGGAGACCTCCAAGAGGTTTTGTCAACATATTGCTAACTGGTTAACAGAAAGAACATGTTGGAATTCAATGATTTTGTCTTCCATAACCTTTTGAAGAACTAGATAACAATTCACCTCAATATGCTTGATGCTCTCAGGAAAAATCAGAGTTTCTGCAATGTGAATAGTTGCTTTATTATCACAATATAATCTCATATGAGTTGAAGGTAAAAGATGTAGCTCAATAAGAGATATCGTATCTAAACCAATTCACATGTGGTATCGATCAAGGCTCAATATTCAAACTCAACACTAGATTTCAAAATCATAACTTGCTTTTTGCTTTTCCATGATATAAGATTTTATCTAACAAACACATAATAATCAATAGTTGATTGTCTATCAATTGGTGATCCTACCCAATCTGCATGTAGCAAAATCAGTTATATGTCCATGACCATAATCTGAATACAAGAGTTCTCTATTAGGGACACGTTTCAAATACAGAAGTATTCGAATCACAACATCTCAGTGACTTGTTCGTGGAGCAGATAAGAATTGACTCACCACACTAACGGAGAATGCAACATCAGGTAGAGTCATTACATGTCTACATGATAATTCAACTGCGCACAAGCCTCTGTATCTGATTGGATTATCTAAAAGCTCTCTCAGATCTGGCAATAGCTTGGACTTTGTGTCATTGGCGAATCCCACTAATCTACAACCTGACATATTAGCTTCTGAAAGCATATCCAATACATATTTTTGTTGAGAGAGAAAAATCTTTTTTTCGATCTTGCTATCTCAATGCCCAAAAGATATTGCACACTGTCCCAAATCTTTTGTTTAAAACTTTTTTTGCTGATAAATTTTAATCACTAATTTTTGGAGCATCATCACCAATAATCATTATATCATCCACATAAACAAGCAAAAGAATTCATTTTTCCTGATAGAGCTGAAAGAAAACATAATGATTTTTTTGAGAACGACGAAGTACAAACTCGTGAACAACTGAGGCAAATCTCCTAAATCACGCTCTAGGAGACTGCTTTAAACCATATAAAGATTTTCTGAGATGACAAACTTATCCAGACTCCCCCTGAGCAACAAAACAGGAGGTTTCTTGTAACACCCTAATTTTCACACGAGTTACAGTCTGGGAGGAAACTTTAGAGCTATTATAATATGATACATAACTCAAACAAGTAAGAATATAAAGCAGGGAATGAATCAATAAGGGTAGAAACCCCGACATGGGAGAGAAATATGACATGTATATAAAGAGTCTCATAAAGAAAAACTCAAACCAAGTCTGAAATATATACAACATCAACTCAGGCACTCTCGGCCTCAAGATAAAGTATCACCATATATACCAAAACAAATACATGTACACAAAAAGGAGTAACCCTACAATGGAGCACTCTAGTTACCTATAGGATGTAACGACGACTACTCTGAGCCCCCGTCACTCAGCACCTCTCCGGACAAGTTGCGAACCTGATGAAATGTCATAATCCACGGGCGTTAGAACGTCAACAAGTCTTTCTCAAATGTTACCTCCTGATCACGATCCAGAGGCTGACTCAATACTAGATCGAGGAGGAAACTAAACGAGTTCGACATAAATAAATGAATGTATTATACGAAAGGAAGCTGATGTGAAACAGTGGGTGTGTGTCATGTAGAGAACCAGTGATATAATCAAACTCACCACGTTTCACCAAATGAAACGATCTTCGGCAGGAAAGCAATTAAAAACTAATAATGTTGCAAATGAATCAAAATAAGATTGTAAGCGTAATGTTGCATATTTCTAATCTCAGTCGAATTAACAACAATACCTATATTATGCAGGGTAAGTTCTAAAGTCAATATCAAAGCTAAGCAATCACAATTTACAGATTCACACATCTCACGATATATTGGATAACATGGAATAAGGATAATACTTTAGAGATGATATAACCGATGCAATCCAACTAATAATTAGATTGCGTTGAAATAAACTCACAGACAAAGAACTCGTCGTCGTATTATAATAGAGGCGAAACCAATTCAACTTCAGATTTGTAAGTGTTGGTCAAGTGACAAGGCAGGAATTAGGTTACTGCTAGTACTGCTACTGTTCCAGTGCTGTTGCTGCCTCTGCTGATTCTGGAGCTGTTGCTTCACTGTTGCCGCTTCGTTGCTATTCTGCTGCTGTTGTGTCTGCTGCTGTTTGTTGTTGCTTCTCTACTGGTACTTCTGCTGCTTCTATTTCTGCTAGAGCTGTTGCTTTGTTGCTGTTTCTGCTGCATGCTGCAGTCTGCTTGCTGCTGGCACTTTGCAGTCTGCTGCTGCGGCGGCTGCTGCAGCTGCTGGCACTGGCGTTGCTGTGGCTAGTGTTGCTGGTTGCTTCTCCTCCTGCTGCTGCTGTTGCTAGCTGTTGCTGCTGCGTGCTATTGCATGCTATTGCTGCTGCAGTATACTACTGCTGCTGCTCCTGTTGTAGTTGCTGGTGACAGTAATGTTGTAGAGAAGGGGTTGTAAGAGATAGAAAAGGAGACAGGGAAAAGAGAGTGTAGTTAAGAGAATCTTTTGTCTTTGAGTTTTTCTTTAGAAAATAGAGAGGACATAGAGAAGGGAAGGAAAAAAGAGGAGACCAGAGGAGAGATTTCAATTTTCATCCATTCATTCATCATTTTCAAATACAACAAGAGAGCCTATATATAGGCACACACCAAAAACTACCCACTACTCATGATGGTTATAACTACCACCACTACTTAGTACATGGACACAAATACTAACTACTCAAATACAAATACAAATACCATGAAAGCTGAAAATATAATAGAATTTAGAGTTAAGATGTCCCCATCAATTCTCCCCAGATGGGAGAGAACTCGACTCCGTCGAGTCAACTGCATAACTGCTCTCTTGCTGCTGTAAGTTTATTTCGAGTATCTCAGATTACTAGTCAAGTTGCATCATAAATTCATCATCTAAAATGTTATCAATTTTCTTTGCTGTATAGGATGAATATCTGGAAGTGAAGGACTCTCAAAAATTGGCTCAGGATAAGGCTCATCAGCCAGTGGGTTGTTTATGGATAATCAAGACGTTGTAACAACCTAGTCTTCAATATTGAAAATAGAACCGATGTCAAATCTATAACATAAGTATTGTAATTTAAATTCTTTTAAGATTTTGAATAGTCCATCACTACTGGCATACAAATCTTTAACAATTTTCTGGGAAAACCATTTTGGACGAATCTGAATTATCACAAAATTGTCAACACTAAAAGTTTTAAATTCCTTTCCTGATGTCAGATCATAACTTATAGTTAGTGTTGCTTGTTGAAATATATCACTAATTTCTCATGTGCAAAACTTGCATGTGTGTGACAAAATATGATGTAGACTCAGATGTTTAGGCGTAAAATGCAGACTCAGAAACTCTATAATGAAATGCAGTAGAGAGCTTAACTTAGTGCCTGTCATTGCTAAAGAGTCTTCCAAAAGATAGCTCGGAAACTTTGACTCTCTATTGGATATTAAAGTTTTAGGCACTTGGTTCAGTGGTCATCAATATACACAACCTCGATCAAAAGGGATTATCAGGCGAATCATCCTAACTATGTGTAGCAATTTACCTGTTATTTTAATGACGTCAAGTGAGATCCTAACAGGTAAAGTCTGAAGGGAAGTATATTTAGGTTTAACCGTAATGGCAGAAAAGTTTATGATATGTAGATCATTAGTTTCTTCCACAATGATACCCTTCAAATCTTTAGATATGGATTGACCATAGATGGTAAAATCCTTGATCTGTCCTACATCCTTTGTCACTATATAATTTCAAAACTTGTCCTCATAGACATGGGTGTTTGGGATAAGGAATTGTGGTTTGCCCTCTAGTGACAACTCATCAACCTGCCTTTCAAATTCAGTTTTCTTAGCAGGATTCAACCTAGGGTGTGGCAAGTTGGAAAGGCTAGCTCCTAGTATTAAGTCAATGGCGTATTGAATATCATGTGTCGGTGGTAGCTTGCACAGGAGGTCTTCAGACAAGACATTATCAAGCTCTGTAGTCACAGGGGTAACTTCGAGGAGCGACGAAGTACTCTTTTCTGGAAAGATATCACTGAACTCCGTAGTCACTGAGGTGACTTCGAGAGGGATCAGAGCACTGTCTTTAGGAAAGACATGAATAGACTCTGTGGTCACTGGGATCACCTCGAGTGGACTCGAAGTACTGGATTCTCAATATTACCACCCATGTTCTCTTTGTCAGAGTTGGAATCTTCTGGTTCTTCCGCCTGGTAAGTGAACTCTTAAGAGTCAGACTACTTGTTTGTTACATACAGTTTACCAATGACAACTCTGACTGGGTTTGGTGTCGACAGTAGAGGAGGAAGGTGCTGACGATCAGAGCAGACGACGACACTAGGGTTAGCAGTAAAGGAGGAAGAGGCTCTGGATTTGTTACAGGCGGTTTCTTAACTTTAGTTACTTTGACTGGACTTGGACAGTTGACTGCAACATGCCCGTAACCCTGACATTTGTTACCCTGGATTGCCGGATGATAAGAGGTGGACTTGAATACTTGATCCAACCTAGTTATGCAACTCAAAATTTCATCTATCTTTTGGAGGATTTTGGAGTTGGTGTCTATATTGATGATTTGGGATTCACTAGCCTTTTTTTTTATTTTTAACTTAATGCAAGGTGTTCCTGCCTAAACCTTGTGCTCTGATACCAAACTGATGTGAAACAGTGGGTGTGTGTCATGTAGAGAACCAGTGATATAATCAAACTCACCACGTTTCACCAAATGAGACGATCTTCTGCAGGAAAGCAATTAAAAACTAATAATGTTGCAAATGGATCAAAATAAGATTGTAAGCGTAGTGTTGCATATTTCTAATCTCAATCGAATTAACAATACCTATATTATGCAAGGTAAGTTCTAAAGTCAATATCAAAGCTAAGCAATCACAATTTACAGATTCACACATTTCACGATATATTGGATAGCATGAAATAATGATAATACTTTAGAGATGATATAACCGATGCGTAATCCAACTAATAATTAGATTGCGTTGAAATAAATTCACAGACAAAGAACTCGTCGTCTTACTCCAATAGAGGCGAAACCAATTCAACTTCAGATTTGTAAGTGTTGGTCAAGTGATAAGGCAGGAATTTGGTTACTACTAGTATGCTACTGTTCCAGAGCTGTTGCTGCCTCTGCTGATTCTGCAGCTGTTGCTTCACTGTTGCCGCTTCGTTGCTGTTCTGCTGCTGTTGTATCTGCTACTGCTGCTTTGTACTGTTGCTGTTTGCTGTTGCTGCTCTACTGGTACTTCTGCTGCTTCTGTTACTGCTGGAGCTGCTGCTTTATTGCTGCTGCTGCTGCTATTGTTGCAGCTGCTTGCTGCTGCGACGGCTGCGGCTGCTGCTGCGGCTGCTGCGTACTACTGCATGCTGCTGCAGCAGTATACTGCTGCTGCTCCTGTTGTAGTTGCTAGTGACAGTAATGTTGTAGAGAAGGGGTTGTAAGAGATAGAGAAGAAGACAGGGAAAAGAGAGTGCAGTCAAGAGAATCTTTGTCTTTGAGTTTTTCTTTAGAAGATAGAGAGGATATAGAGAAGGGAAGGAAAAAAGAGGAGACCAGAGGAGAGATTTCAAATTTCATCCATTCATTCATCATTTCCAAATACAACAAGATAGCTTATATATAGGCACACACCAAAAACTACCCACTACTGATGATGGTTATAACTACACCACTACTTAGTACATGGACACAAATACTAACTACTCAAATACAAATACAAATACCATGAAAGCTGAAAATATAATAGAATTTAGAGCTAAGATGTCCCCATCAGAAACATGATAGATATAAGCATGATAAAGAGCTAAAAGTAAACATGAACATGCATGATACAATACTTGATACCCATCCAAATCTCAAATGGAAACAAGGTACACAATCTCATATAGCATATACAAGCTATCTTTTGCACATCTTATAACGTTTAATATAAACTAACATTTACAATCATTCGTATGCCCCCCATCCACGAGTAGCTTCATTCGCATACACCCTATCCACGAATGGCCTCGTTCGTATCACTCCATTAACGAATGGTATTGTTCGTACGCACCCCATCCACGAACACCATTAATATGAAAACACCACTTTCGTATAACCAATCATCTAATGATTTCAAACTTTATATCACATCATGCATATAGATTCAATCTCAAATCAATCACAACTAACATACATCTCATGTTTTCAAAATATAGAATTTACTCATCACTCCTAGATCTCATAAATATCATATTTTTATTAATCTAATAAGTTCATCATTCATATATAATCAAGCAATCATACTCATGGTTAACATATATTAATATCAAATAAAACTAAGCATGGATACCAAATCAAATCATAGATTTACTTTTGGTGAAAACCTAAACCTCAAGGTCATGGTAGGAAAGTAAGCAAGAGAGGAAAACTTGCCTTTGTCAACCACAGAAGAAGAATGTTCAGAAGTGGGGTTGCTGATAGGGAACTCCTCCCAGCTGGTCTTTTCACCAAAGAATGAAATCCACAAGTTCTTCAATTTCCCTTCCTAATTCTTTCTCTTTCTAGGGTTTCTAGCCTAGCTCTGGAGGGAGAAAAGAGAGTGAAAAGAACCAGAGAAAATAGTCCCTAGGTCCCAAAGCGCGCGTGCACACACACACATATAGTAGAGAGAGTGGAGTTGGAGTCCAATCAGAATGAAGCTCTGCCTTCCAGATTAATCGACTAATAGGTCGATTAGTCGGCTGATAAGAAAGAAAGTCGATTTGAAGTCGGTTTGAATTAGTCGACTAATAAAGAAAATCAGTCGACTAGTCTGTTTCACTAGTTCTCTGTTGACACTCATTAGTCGACTAATCTAAATATTAGTCGACTAGTCTGGCACGATCTAGTTTCTGAAAAATGCCACTAGTCGACATACCAAGGTGTTACTCGACTTGTCTGGCACTACCTAGTTACTAGAAAATGCAACTAGTCGACTATACCAAGGTATTAGTCGACTATTCAAATGTCAATGTATACATATAATGGTGTTCTCCTTAGTCGACTATACTATCATGTTAGTCGACTAGTCTGTGCATCACTTCACCAAATCTCTTAGTAATATGTGCATATACATATATACACTTCATCAAAACTCATACATATATGTGCATGCACATATATATACACTCATTAATATCATCAATATATGCACATTTTTCCATATAAACCTATTCATCAAGAATACCATAAAGGAAGGCATTCTTGATATCAAGTCGATGCAATGGTCAGTGATGGGTAGCAGCAAAACGAAATGAAAAGATGAACAGAGGTTAATTTAGCCACAGGAGAGAAGGTGATGCGGACATCGAGCTACGTGTATGGCGCGTGTGTCATCGACGGAGAAGACGTCTCGTTTCAGTTTCCCAGTAGGAGAATTTTATGTATTTTTAATTTCTTTATTTTGGGTTTTCAGAATTGTAGTAGGATTTCTGTTTTTTTCATGTATTTTTCTTTCTTTTAAACTTTTGATTTTTAGGAGTTTGATTATGTAATCCAAATAGAAGTAGGAGAGTATAATTTTATAGCCTATATAAAAGCCCAATATACACTTTTTTAATATGCAATGAATATTATGAAAATTTCCTCAAAATTGTGCGTGAGCGATAACCTCACAATTTCTCTCTTTGTGTGTGAAACCCTAGATTAGTGGTGTGAAACCCTATCTAGCCTATCTTTCTCTTCTTCAAAACCCTAGTTCTTCCCCCTTTTACAAATTTCTTCCGATCTCAATTTTAATCTATTTCACAAAATCTTAGAAAAAAGAAAAAAACATCTGCTAAAGTAACTTGCTACGGTACCTGACCCACCTTTCTACAGTAACGCGTCCAAAGGCAGAAGCAATCCCGTTAGCGCATACCTTCAGTTTCGGGTCGTAACTTCCACATCCGGAGTTTGATTCGAGTGATTTTTGCGGCGTTATGATCATGACAAACAGATCTATATATCTACGCTCACAAGGACACTGAGGTCTCACGCGGCCCTCAATAGGTACGTTGCTAATTCAGATCAATTTTTTCGAGTCTGATATTTAAATCTCCGAGTTTTTAGCGATTTAATTGCTGTCCACAAACGTGAGATTGTGCTTATCTATTTGCCTGTAATTCAGTAGATTGGATATTGATCGTATAATCTTTTCCTGCATAATATATTATCCTTAATTAATTCTCAATTGAATTAGATTAAACTGTGCGTGGTCAACTATTTGCTAGTATTATTAGTTTCTGATCCTTCCTACCAACGATCGTTTCTTATTAGTGAAGCGTGATTGAGTGTTTTATTGTTGATTTCATATATGCGTACACGTTTCACATAAGAAGGTTTTCTGATAGTCGATATTATACATATGAGAATACCCTTTAACCACCAAACATGATTTTAAGCGAGTTAAGGATCCATCTGGATTTAACTTTACATTATACACCCGACAATCAACTACTTGCTTCTTTGGAGAAAGAGAGACAAGGTTTCACGTCACATTCTGTTTTAGAGTTATCATTTCCTTCTGCATGGCATCTCTCCATTTGGGGTAGAAAGGGCTTTTGACGCTGACTTGAGAACTGAGTACGAGTCTACAAAAGAAATAAATGCACTATATAGAAACGTCAAATGAGCATAAAAGACAAACTTAGACAAAGGATGAGAAGTACAAGTGCGTTTACCCTTTGAAGAGCAATCAAAAGGTCAATATTAGAAATATCAGAACTAAAATCAGAAAGAACACGAATGAGAGTAACACCGTCAGAGGGTAAAGTATTCTCACTGGATTATGAGGTAGAAACTGGAATAGAAGATGATAGTGACACAGTGGAGGTGCGTTTTTTTATAGACTTTGGTTAGTTATCATGTTTAGGAGGCAATGTGTCTTGATCTGTAATGTCTAATGATGCATTATATCAACCGAACATTCTTTAACTAAAAAATATCAAAGATCTTCATCAAACTTAGAAGAATAAGACTCAGTGGCAAAGTATGACTTAGACTCAAAGAATGTGACATTAGCAGAGATTATAAAACAGTTCAATTCTGGACAATAACACTTATATACCTTCTGAGTACGTGAATATCTAAGAAGCACACTTTTATAGCACGATGATCTAGCTTGGCTCTATAGGGATCATAATTATGTACAAAACATACAGATCCAAACACTTTAGGGGTAAAGGAAACAAATCAGTTTGTGAATATAGAACTGAGTATAAAGCACAGAGGACAAAGATAATACTGATGTAGCATTAACAACGTCTATACCTTGTACAGAAGATATAAAACCATCTGTCAATGTCAGTGATGGATGAAAAGAATTAGAATCGAGAGATGACAATATATCTTTGTTTCCAATCATATAATTTGAAGTTCTTTAATCTATAACCCACGTGTGAGGAGAAGATGAAGTAAAACAAGTTGTGGACCACAGTAGATGTGGAGGAAGATGGCATCTGAGCAGTATGAAACTGTTGAAATATTTGAACTGTTGGTGTGTATATTCCTCGCCTTTCATAGTTCTAGAATCTCTTCTAAAACTGATCCTCTCCAGGGATCTAAAATACCCAAGCAAACGATCCTTTCTTGAGATCTAAACACCCAACAAATAAACTAAACAAATGATGCTCCATTGGGATCTGATACCCTAGTAAATGATCCTCCCTCAGGATCTAAACACCCAACAAACAACTCAAATAAACGATCCTCCGTCCGGATCTAAAATAACTCATACAAATCACGATGATCTAGCTTGGTTCTATAGGGATCATAATTATGTACAAAACATACAGATCCAAACACTTTGGGGGTAAAGGAAACAAATCAGTTTGTGAATATAGAACTGAGTATAAAGCACAGAGGACAAAGATAATACTGATGTAGCATTAACAACGTCTATACCTTGTACATAAGATATAAACCATCTGTCAATGTCAGTGATGGATGAAAAGAATTAGAATCGAGAGATGACAATATATCTTTGTTTCCATCATATAATTTGAAGTTCTTTAATTTATAACCCACGTGTGAGGAGAAGATGAAGTAAAACAAGTTGTGGACCACAGTAGATGTGGAGGAAGATGGCATCTGAGCAGTATGAAACTGTTGAAATATTTGAACTGTTGGTGTGTATATTCCTCGCCTTTCATAGTTCTAGAATCTCTTCTAAAACTGATCCTCTCCAGGGATCTAAAATACCCAAGCAAACGATCCTTTCTTGAGTTCTAAACACCCAACAAATAAACTAAACAAATGATGCTCCATTGGGATCTGATACCCTAGTAAATGATCCTCCCTCAGGATCTAAACACCCAACAAACAACTCAAATAAACGATCCTCCGTCTGGATCTAAAATAACTCATACAAAATCACCAAAATCTCAAGTATTCAAAAAGAATACATAATCTTGAAAAGAGAATAGCCTAAAAACTCCAAACCTCCTCCAATTTTTTTTTCCTTTTTTCCCCTTTCCTCCAATCTTTAGGCGATCCTATTAAAAAAGAGAATAGCCTAAACTTCTAATTTTTTATTTATTGTTTATTGTTCCCCATGAAAAGAAAAGTTTTTTTTAACAAATCTGAATTCAAATCAGATTTGAAAGAAGGAAAAATAAAAAAAGAAAAGAAAAAGAAGATGATGAAGAAGAGAGAAGATGTTAATGGTGATATTTTGGTGTCGAATGAAGATGACGATGACGAAGGTTGCGAAGGTTAGAGAACCTTAGGGCTCTGATACCATGAGAAAATTTAAATTATAGAAATTAGAGAGTTAATGAGTCCTCTCTCTATATTCTTATTTATAGGCAAATACAATTAAAACTCTTAATAGAAATAAGAGTCCTAATATCATGTAGCAATATGACTCCTAATTAAATAATTACTCCTAATTATATAATGACTCCTAAATACATAATGATTCCTAATTACATTGTCTAATGCCTTTTCCAATTAAATGACGTCAGTAATGGAACACAGAGCTCAACAAAAGGTTTGACAATGTTTATGCTGGCTTTAAACCTGGCGATAACCCTCTCTTACTTGGTGTCAAATTCCTGGCCGATAAAATTGTGGAAAAGAAAGGTACTAGTCATAATCCTAAGGCTAGATCCTCCTAAACGGGAGAAAAAGTCTAGAAGAAGGGAAAAGATGATATATGTTTTATTAGGAGTTGTCTTCCAACTCTGAAGCATGAATAAAGCCACAATCCGAAGAGAACACCTTCCTTTATACTTAAAGTGATAAAAAGTAAAGAAAATATCATGTCAAGACAGATTGAAACTTAAGGAATAAAATGGCCTAAAGAATTAACTTCTTTCAACAATGTGGCAGCAAGTTTGGTGCTATAGAGTTTTAGAATATGCTGGTCTGTAATAAGAGTAAGTTTGTTTGACATTCATGTATAAATACAAAGTGAGGCCGAAATGTACATTCAAGTGAAAAACTGGCCATGATCTTCCAAAATAAATTGAACCCAAAAGCCTAGACAATGTTGAACTGGCACAAAGGGATATCAAAAGGACTTCAACAAGAGGACTAGTTACTTACTGAGGATATTGTATCAAGGACCCCTAGGTGGAAGGGGATGCAAAGAGAATGATCTTACACGCAAGCTGATAATACAACAACAACAACTAAGCCATTTGTCTCAAGTATTTGGGTAGGCTACATGAACCAAAAGAGAATTACACCGGATCGGGACATGGATCAGCTTTCTCCACTCATTTCTATCGAGCAATATGCCTTCACTAAGACCTTTAACCTCTATATCTTGTCGTATTACCTCCATCCATGTTTTCTTCGGTCTCCCCTGCGCTTTTTAACTTGCCCTAAATTGATATGCTACTCGTCGGACTGGTGCATCTGTAGGTCTACGGCGCACATGACCAAACCATCGTAGGCGGTTTTCTCTCATCTTCTCTTTTATAAGGCTACACCTATCTTAGTACGAATACCCTCATTTCTCACCTTATTTCTTAGCGTGTTACCACACATCCAACGAAGCACGCACATCTCTGCTACACTCATCTTCTGAGTATGATGTCTCTTTATAGCCCAATATTCTGTGCCATATAACAAAGCTGGCCTAATAGCAGTCCGATAAAACTTTCCCTTCAGCCATAACGGAATGTTACGATCACATAAAACTCCTGTTGCGCTCCTCCATTTCAATCAGCCAGCTTGGATCCTATGGTTGACATCACTATCGATCTCCCCATCCTTTTGGATAATAGAACCCAGGTACTTAAAATGACTGCTCATCGGTATTTCTTGTCCATCTAGTCTCACAATACATGCAAGCTCATAATCAGTAAAAGAATAGTGTGTGCATATGCACCAGTCGATGACCAGAATGGAACAACAATGGTATGAATTTGACCATGTGATGTAGTATGAGTTTAATTGAAGCTGGTTTGTAATTGTAGGGCTAGGAAGTATGGTCAAGCTGTCGATTTCACTACTACTAAATTCATTGTAATAATTAATGCTGATCTATCTTCAACCTAAATCTTGAATACAATAACATCGGTGATGTAATAATTGCCTACTTTAGCATCAATATTGGAATAATGGTATTTTCGCAATTAATGTAGTGTTTAGGACATTTTTGGTTAGGAACCTTTAGTTTTTTGTAGTTACCTTTTAAATATTTAGTGCATCTTTTTGTTATCTTTTAAATATTTAAGTAAACCTTTTGTAAGCCTGTTTCATGAAGGCAAATCTTTTTTCGGATTTATCTAGGATTTAGTTTCTTAGGCTAAACAAGCCTTTTATATAAAATAATATGTTATTTCTCGAGAGGATGGTGCTTTAATAATAAAATTTGAGTTTTCTTCAAGGGATTCCTCTTCTTCAGTAGCTGATGATTGGTGATTGTTGGGCATGAAACTAAAGTTTAGTGAAACTAATGTTAAGCCGATAGATTTTACATTCTTTTCTAGCAAAATATTCATAAAGAAAACCCTAACGGCAGCTCTTCCATCCTCCCTAATTCTCGTTAAATTAAAATTCGCCTGTCGTTATTTGATATCAAAGCAAATGGGATTCATCAAGAATTCGAATCCATCAACAATGGGGTTTGTTTCTTACAAAGATTGCTATATTGACTTCTAGAAAATCCATTGCAATTGAAATATGATATGTATGGAGATTTGCTGATGTTTCAAGGTTTCAAGGATTTATAAAGTATGGTGATCAGGAGTGTCATTTGAAAAGTTGTTTTCTTATTTTGGTTTTACGAGTGAAGAAATTTTTTATATCAACCTAAATTACTGGAGAATCCATTTTTTGATAGCTGAAGAATTACAGGTTTTGTCGAGTTTGGTCGCATATAAGGCTTCATCTTTGGCACTGATAATTCTCTTTTCACCGCTGCTGCCATTATTTTCATCACCACCATGATACGCGGGTTTGGTGGAAACTAGCATTAGGTAGGAGAGGTGGCCATTCTTTTAGATTTAGCAAGTGAAAAAAGATAGGATCAAATGCTTCACACTGTTGTGTCAGCTTCACATCTGGCAACATCTTCACAAATAACATTAGGGTTTTAAGATGCAACAGTCACCACTGGTTATTAAAGATAAGAGGAATTCTCAAAAAAAGTTGAAATCTTATTTTATGCCAGAACCCTTCTTTTGGAAAAAAAGGAGATATATTTTATTCTATAAAAGGCTCTCTTAATACCTAGAATTAAATCTTAATGAAATCCAAAAGAATTGACTTTACAAAAGTTCACGGAACAGTAGATCAACAAAGATTTATAAATATTTAAAACATAACTACTAACAACTAAACGTTCCTAACCAAATTTACTACAGTGGTTGTTACAAGTACCATCACTACACTTATCAATGTCAATGTTGTAGTAGTAAGGCTTCTAATTTTATAAATAATGATCAAGATAAATTCTTGTAATGAATTAAGTAGTGGTGAGACAGACTACGTCTCTTGTAGTTTCAACCAGCTTAATTAAACTTGTACTGCATTTAATATCCCGCTTATGATTAGAATTCCTTGTTGAAAGGAAAAGGTATCTTCGAACCTGAGAGAAGGTCATGAAAGAAGACATGAAATTTTATTGCAATCAAAGAGGCACACCATTGCAGATTACACTCTACATAATCCACTCTCACATTTTTCAGGTTGAGCAAGGGAGAAAACTTAAGCACTAAATTTTTACTTTGTAGTGGCGGAAAAAAGATGAAGACTAATCATTGCTGTGTGCTGATTTTAACTAGGATTTTGTTGCAAACATCAATGATTGTTTTGAAGCATAAGGCAACCACAAGCTTCTTTCTGTTGATACACATAATTGAGGTTTGTTAGCATCAAGAATGGGTTTGGTAGTGGAGAAGATGGCTAAATATTGTTAATGAAGGAACAATTGCTTCAAGCAGCTAAGGGGAGTTAGGCTACAAAGAAAGGTATAACTAATTTTGGCATCAATGTCACCAACAATTTGTTTATGGTCCCAAGCAGCAAATACCGCAATAATGATTATTTTGGGAGAAAAGATGACTTGGTTGCAATTTGAGTACTATAATTGGTTATGATGAGATCACAAAGATAGCTGGAGCGATAATTGGGTAAAAAGCTTAGGATGTAAAAGTGATGGGTTTGTAAGCAACATGGAGATGGAATCAACGTCAACATTGGCGAGTGAGACTTCAATAATGGCAACAATGATCATAATGACAGAATTAGCAGTGAGTAGTAATGAGGAGGGAGATATCCTCGTCAGAGATGATCTACCAATCTCACACAAGCAATTCCTCAACAAATTAGGGACCTATTTTATTTTTGATATATAAACATTTTCTCGTTCACCAAATCAATGTGAAAAGAAGCTCCTTAAGATGATACCTTCAATCATACATACATACATACATACATATACAGATATGTATATACATATACATATATGTATATACATACACATATGTATATACATACACATATATGTATGTACATACACATATGTATATACATACACATATATGTATGTACATACACATATATGTATGTATGTATACACATATATGTATGTATGTATGCACATATATGTATGTATGTATGCACATATATGTATGTATGTATACACATATATATATAAAGTTTCAATGGGGCTTCTCAGTAGATGTAGTAATCTTCATAAGAAACAATCCCCATGGAAAAGTAAGGCTTTTGCTTATCTTGCTGTTGGATTTGAAATCTAGGGGTGGTTCTCTTTGCTCTATTGCCAAAATAATGAGAGATTTGGTGTGAATTAGGCTTTGAGTTGGCGGTTAGGGCTTT
This sequence comes from Agave tequilana, assembly GCA_038442645.1. NCBI lineage: Eukaryota > Viridiplantae > Streptophyta > Magnoliopsida > Asparagales > Asparagaceae > Agave > Agave tequilana. The sequence continues at coordinate 28,159 of JAVJIF010006564.1, forward strand.
TTTAAATCTAAGGTTTTGCAAGACAAAGGACGATAGTATCAGAGCCTTCACACAACCATGTTGTCTTCAAAGTGGGCAAAGCTTCACACTTAATTAGGCTTTGACACTTAACCATCACCAATTATGGTTGTTGAAGAAGAGAAGTCCCTTGAAAACGTACTTGAATATTGTTATCAAATCACCATCCCTTTTCAAGAAGAAAGATATTATTTTATATAAAAGGCTTGCTTAATGCCTAAGAAACAAAATTGTAGATAAATCCTAATTGGATGAACTCAATTATAAACATAACTTATAAGCTTTTCTTTTTAGAAGTTAAAGTCTCAAGAAGATCATCTGAAATACAATTTTGTAAAGTTGAAATTCCACAAGGAACAGTGCTCCATTACTTGCTGTCCTTCAGCGACAAGTATATCATACCAAGATTCAGGGGTAGGAAAAAAGGGGCTATCTTTAATTGTCAATTCTATCCTATTTTATATTATTGCAACATGAATTCTTTCTCCCCACTGAACTCTTCTGAAAATTAGCTCCTGTTGGACATCATATAACAAGTTAATTCATTCAAGTTAATATATTAGAGCTTATAGGAGGAAATTACCTTCTCTTCTTTTTTCTTGGGTGTGTGTGTTTGTGTTTTTTTTTGGGTGGGGGGGGGGGTTGGGTCATGGGAAGTCCTAGATTTAAGTCCTGGCTTTGGTCTTTGTTCCGAGAAGAGGATTACTTTCTGGTTTATCTGAGTGCTTTTGAGGACTCCAATGTCATTAGCTATTCAGTGCATAAAAGATAACATTGTATAGATGACATAATAAGGACACATACTTAGAGATTTTGTTCATAAATTTTCTATATTTTATATTTGCAATTTATCATGTCGGTTTTTGCATAAAATTGGAGAAATCATGTTGTAGCGTCTTGCTCTAAATTTGATGGAAATTTGTACAAATTTTGTTACTACTGTATGATTTTATTACTTTTTTATTGGATGCTTGTTTATTTTGATGTACCGAGCATTATGTATACTAATTTGATGCTTCAACATCTTCCTTCTTTGTTGTAGATTTTTGTTAGGCAGAAAAACCGCAGCTCGTCCAAAGCACCTGAAAATCCTATTAAAGTAAGCATTCTGTTCTATAACTTAATGGAATACTGGCCAATCAGCCATTTTTGTAATCTCCATTTTTTTATACTAATTGTGCTACTTATTTTTCAAAGCCACCTGGAGCAGGTTATATAGTTTATACTTCTCTTTCAGGGGAGTGAACGAATTCTTTTAATTATTTACCTGAAACATGAGCTAGAAGGTTCTTTTGTAAATAATTCCTACAAATTCAAGAATTAGCTAGCATTTTTTAGGGAAGATTCATGGAAAGATTCTATAGTTAAGTTTGTTTGAGAGGGAACAATTTCAGGATGGGTGGACATATTGAAGGTACTTGCTCCAGGCGTGAAAAATAGTATGAGAGCTAACACGAGATGGAAGCATGTGGAACTAAGTGTTACACACTGTTTTAAATGTCGGCCGACATGTCCGAAATGTCGGCCGACATTTCGTTTTCAAGCCCTCACCGCCATGACATCCCCACCCGCATTTGAAATGGCGTTTTAGAAAATGTCGGCCGATATTTCAGGAAAAATCTGATATGTCGGCCGACATTTTCCCGAAATGTCGACCGACATTTTGGGAAAACCCCAATATGTTAATTGGTCTTGAAAGTTAAAGCAATTGAGAAATTTTAACAATGAATTAGTGAATATATGCAAAATGTTTAAGTTAATTATACATATTCTAAACATATTTATGTAGTTTTGCATAAGTTGTGTATGTATTACCTTGATAAGAATTTTTAAATAACATTATTTAAGACATCTAGGATATATATTTGTTATCATTCATGACATCCGAAATTTACTAAATGGCCCGAAATATCTCCGAAATCCGAAATCCGACGTCCGATTACGACATCCGACATTTCCCTGATATCCGACATTTAAAACACTGGTGTTACACAGAGCAAAGTGCTATGTCAGTGTGCCGCACAAGGACCGCCTCTTCAATCTTTGGAACCACCTCGAGAACCCACATCGCTTAGTTCAGTGATATTATATTGAGGACACTATATCCTAAGTGGAGAAGTATGTCATAGCTTGAAGTGAATAGTCTCATATTGTAGGTTCTTTGGTATAGAATATTTCTGATGAACTCAAGAATTACTTGTCTAAATTTTCAATGAAGGAACATCCGGAATTTTGATAGTTACGCATGCTTGGGCGAAAGCAATTTTAGGATGGGCAACCCTCGGGAAAGTTCTTGTTCGGAGTTTGACATTAACACATTACTGTAGATAATTAGCTCCACATTTTCATTGACTTACTATCATAGCAGCAAGTACTTTCTTTTGTGCTTAATACAATTCTCAGTCTTTTTATGTGCTTCTTTCCTGAATATCCTAGCAGCAATAATTCATTTCAATCAGCCCCATCAACAGCAGCAAAAACGATGGCAACAAGAACGACAAGGCAGCTATGTTGAGCATAATTCTTGAGGTTGTCTGTATGAATCTTTTTTTCCCCATTTATCTTCTTTTTATGGGTCATCGCCTCTGTGAAGATAGTATTATGCTTTTCTTTTACCTCAACTATTATTAAGGCCTATCCCTAGCCTTTTGCTGCCCCTTCAACTACTATCCCATCTTCACTTCCAATGATAGGTCATTCCCTAGCTTTCTGTTATTCTTTTATCATCCTAAAAAGCTTAATTTTCACTCTCCTTAGTAGCTCCCCATTTTACTAAATTATATTTTTCAAGTTTTCCTTTATGTTTAACCTTTGGATTTTCTCGTTCCTCCACCAATCTCATTTGTTAGCAATCCACTGAATTCAGATTCTCCATCTATCCAAGGACTTCTTTTGTTACTTTCTTGATACTTATATATTTTTCCATAGTGTTAACGTTCTAATCTATTTCCAACTTCCTTCTCACATCACTCTGTCCTTGAAAATATTAAGGACTTCTTTTGCTACTTTCTCATTTGTTAGCAATCCACTGAATTCAGATTCTCCAACTATCCAAGGACTTCTTTTGCTACTTTCTTGATACTTATATAATTTTCCATAGTGTTAATGTTCTAATCTATTTCCAACTATCTTCTCACATCGCTCTGTCCTTAAAAGTATTACAATCTCAACTTTAAAGCTCCACCATCTGGTCATTGGTCTCTTATTCATTCTACTTCTCTTCCACTTCTTATGTAGAAACATCAAAAAATGATGCTTGTTTGAGCTTTATGCGGAGTATAACTTTCAGATCTTTGGACACTAATCTATCTATCCTCTTAGTTAAGGTAAAATTCTTTAAGGTAGAAATCTATGCGGCTGACCTACTTTTAAAAGATACTAAATGTTTGTTACTGCTTTTTTTTATTAAAACATGTTTTCTCAATACAAAGTTATGTGACATACAAAATCCAAGATGATATTTCCCATTCATTCTGTGGTCTTTATCCATGACATTCTGTGCCTTCCCGTATCCATTGCTACCTTTACCAATGTAACCATTTAGATCTCCTCTTATAGATAATTTCTCCTTTCCTGATATTCCTTGAATGAATATTCATCCATATGCTTCAAAACTTTTCAGCATTTCGGTCTAATCCTCTTTGTGCATAAGCACTAAAAACAGATTAAAACTTTCTCCTAATACAAGCTCTATTCCTCTTATTCTTACTACACTTTTACACGTAGAATTTCTCTTTGATTATTTTACCTATTGGTGGTGTCCCCATCCTGTTTCTGTGTTTAACTTTTCATGTATACAAAAGTTTATTTCATGTATTCTCAAGTCCCTTGAGATTCTACCTGTTCATTAAGTTTCGTGCGAACGAAGTTTACTACCTTTTTTCTAACACCAATTCAATCCACTTTTCTGAAAGTGTTCAAATTCCAATTAGTTAATGTAATTCTGCTCTCTGCAAGCTTCTTAGCGGCATTTCCTATAAACCCCCAACTCATATGTAGTTGTTATATAATCTGTTGTGTGGCATGATGTGACTATTTCCATAGCACACCCTTGCTCACTTGTCACTACACGAGAATATAGTCGTGCAACATGTGCTTTGAGGACACCTAGTGACATTGATAGAACATGTTGCTAGATGGGGGGGGGGGGTGCCAAAACATGTATTCATTAAGTATCATTTCATCGAGATCCAACGGAGTTTTGTTCTGCCCACTGGCAACCTAAAAATCACACTATTCTTTTATCGACTAATGATGGAAGAACAAGACATTAAGAACAACACTGGTGTAAATGGCCTCTTATGCTATTTAAATAAAGTGCTTCTTGCTGCATATTAGAAATTATAATTCTTGGATATTTCTTGTGAGTGCCCAAATTTTCTGCCTAGGTTATTGTGTGAACTATTGGTCATAACCGAGGTCATTATATTTTCTCAGTTTGTGTGTTGTGAGATCTCTTACCAGTAAGTTAGAACAATTGTCCGCAGTGGGATATGAATTTCTGTGTGGGACTACTATGTGCGCTTAGAGGAAGCTCGTTATCATTTGCGCTTCTGCTGTATTTTAACGAATTCACTTTTAATCTGTTGTTTTAAGTGGATATTATGGCTGTAGGAGCTTTACTTCTTTTGAATTGCCCTCTATTCTTAAGAAAGTCAAAATCAACAGAAAATCAATTTTTGTCGCAACCAAGTTGGCCCTTGTAGTGTAAATGATGTTTGATCTTTTGGAGCTGGAGAGTCCCTTGTTTCATATTATTTAGATGATAGAAGATAAACCATAATCTTAGTAGTGAGTGATTTCATATTAGCTCTAAATATTGCTCTGACTACATGAAGTTTAATTGCAATATTTGTCTAATAATAAGTAGCCTATAGAGGATGTTTTGAGTCAGGATGTGATGGGGTATAGCCGAAGTAAGCAGAAGCAAACAAAAAAGAAGTGGAGAAACAAGGATAAATGTGGCTTCATGCTATGGGTGGTCTCACCATGATGGCCTCACACCATTAACTCAAGAAACTTTTCATCACAAAAAGAGAATACTTTTCTTTGGCATGAACAAATCATTTTCATCTCAACCCTTTATTTATTACATGAAAAGGCTAATTGTTTCTTTAATATATTTTCTTGAAGCCTAAGAACCTAAATAAATCCATAGATATTTGTTGCCTTAGAAATCAATCCTAAAAATTAGGGAATAAAAGAATCTTAAGTAAATCCTAAATAAATCTATAATGATTTGTTTCCTAAAAGAATTAATGCCTAGATAAATCTAAAAATATTTCCCTTTATTATTAAGGGTACAAAAAACATGGCAAATATTTAAAAGATACCAAATATTTACTAAGTTTTTAATATAACTAACCACCCACTCAAATATTCCTAACTAATTCTAACCACACTTGTTACTATGTTGAATCGATAGGATTGAATACGTGCAGAGCCATAAATGTATTGAGTCTTGAACAAAAATGGAAATGATCTCCAATTGAACTTGTATTGCATGAGATGTCCTCTCTTAAAACTTGACAAAGTCTCCAATAGAAAGAGGGATCTTCAAGCTTTGAACAGGAGGACCCAAAGAAGCTAAGAAATTTGGTTTTCAGCAGAGGACACGTGTTCCGAGATTACACACTTGATTCAATCACTCTTGAGGACTTCTTTGACTGATGCGGACAAGGAAATGGGCTTTACAAGTAAAAACAATGACTCAAGCAAATGGTTTGATGACTTTTTGATGGTACTCTCAACTTACATAATGATATTTTATGGAACAAGTTGTCGAAGGTAGTGATATTGGTTTTTGTGAGGAAAGAGGCTAAGTTAACTTTGACACTTTTTGATGGACAAAATGATGATTTCAATCTTTGATACAGTCTTTGAAGATGGTGATTTTGTTAACAAAAGGTTTGGTAGCAAAAAGCTTGAAGTTGGTAGGGATGATGACGTCGACGATGCTTGTGTTGTGGGGAGCAATGAAGTAGGTGGTGAGATGTCAGGTAGGGTTGCTCAAACTCTTTGGATAGTTGTAGTGGTGATGTTTTCATTTTTCAACATAGTTTGAAATCTCGAATTGGATGAGGATTTGTACCCAATTTTTTGGTATCGGAATTGGCTATATCAGTCACTTGAGCCAGTTCATTGATATTGGTCTTGGTCAAAAGAAAGTTAAAAATAATTAAAATTGTTTAAGAAATTGTTTAGATAATTAGTACCATTTTGACTTATTCTTTTAGAATAATTGAGATATTTATTACAATCTATACAAAAAAAAACTAGTAAATTGAATATGCATAGCTAACTTATAATTTTATTGGGTTATTTAGTATTAAATATGAATTTGCAAGGGCTATATTGAAAGTTATCGGGTTGGCTGACTCAACTAAAAACCTGAAACTAATATATAAAAAACCTTAATCTAATGAGATCTGAACCAAATAAACTCAACTAGCACCGATCTCCCTCTTCGTTCGCCCTCTCTCGCTGTGCCCCCCCTCTCTCCATGTTCCCTTTCTAATCGCTCTCCTTGTTTTCTCTCTCTCTCTCTCTCTCTCTCTCTCTCTCTCGCTCTCTCTCCCCGATCTCTCTTTGCATGATCTCTCTTTTTTCACGCGCCTCTCTATACCCGATCTGATCTCTCTCTCTCTCTCTCTCTCTCTCTCGCCCCCACCCCCCTCAATCTTTCTCTCACCAGCACACACCGTGTATTGATCACGTATTAGCCTCATATAGGCCGTGTGTAGGGTTCGTATTGGCCGATACAGTCCTATACCGGCAAACATTATTCCCGTATTGGTGATTCTGAACCGATCCAAGTGGTTCCGATTTATTGGCTCCGAATCCATATTGTTGGCCGATTCCGATCATTTTGGCCGATTCACATCGGAATTGGCCAATATTTTGGACCATGGTTTTCAGTCATGATGGCAACAAAGGTGGTGAAGTGGCATCCTTTATCAAGTTTTTTTTGTTGCAGTTGTAAATCCTCTCTCAGAGTGCTAATACATGCCTGGATGAAGTGACATGCATCACTAGTTGATATCGATATTGTTTGATTTGTTGTAGGCTGCCATTGAATCAATTTGATAACAATTTCACAATGAACTTTGATACTAACAAATGGGGATGGGGTATAGAGGAAGCGAGTGGAAGCAAACAAAGGAAAATAAGAAACCAAGATAAATGTGCCCACATACTATCAACTTAAGAAACTCTCCATCACACAAAAGAAACAATTTTCATTAGTATAAACTCATCATTTTCATTGCCACCCTTACATGGAGAGTTGAAGACTAAGCATTTTTTTTATATAATAAATCCTTTCTTGAAGTCTCATCAACTAGATAATCCTTAAAGATTTGTTGCCTAAAAAACTGATCTAAAAAATTAGGAAATAAGAGAATCATAAATAAATCATAAAGATTTGTTTCCCAAAAGAACTAATTGCCTGATAATTCTAAAAATATTTTCCTTTGTCATTAAGGGTACAAAAGATATACCAAATATTTGAAAGATACCAGAAGCTTTACTAAATATTTAAAATAACTAACTAAGCACTCAAATAATCCTAACCAAATTTTATAAAATTTGTGGTTCTGTTGAATCAGTAGGGATGAAACGATGCAGAGGTCTTGATATGTTGGGTCGCAAATGAAAGTTTGAAATGATCTCCAATTGATGTCCTACCGCATCATGAATTTTCAGAAGCAGAAACTAAATTTGGTTCTTTTCTCATATAGAAGGGGAAATTTAGTGGGAATGTGATTTTGCATTCTGGTTTGATGAGAATTTTGGGAGCTGGTGATGAATATTTGATGGTGAGAATTTTGGGCGCTGGTGATGAATATTTGATGGTGATCAACATAGAGGTTGGAAATTGCATTTTTAGGTGAATGGGCTTTATGTGATTGTACGCAAGAAAGTTAGGTCCTCAGTTTATGATTTATATTTCTAAAAATATTTTCCTTTGTCATTAAGGGTACAAAAAATATACCAATTATTTAAAAATACTAGAAGTTTTACTAAATATTTAAAATAACTAAGCACTCAAATAACCCTAACTAAATTTTATAAAATTTGTGGTTCTGTTGAATTAGTTAGGGATGAAACAATGCAGAGGTCTTGATGTGTTGAGTCGCAAATGAAAGTTTGAAATGATCTCCAATTGATCTCCTACCGCATCATGAATTTTCAGAAGCAAAAACATTGGTGTTTTTCTCATATAGAAGGGAAAATTTAGTGGGAATGTGATTTTGCAATCTGGTTTGATGAGGATTTTGGGAGCTGGTGATGAATATTTGATGGTGATCATCATAGAGGTTGGAAATTGCATTGTTAGGTAAATGGGCTTTATGTGATTGTACATAAGAAAGTTAGGTCCTCAGTTTATGATTTATATGATAGATTGTGAACACATATATCTTGAGCTATTTACCTGTAATTATGCTAAGTTTTAGATTCAAGAATATATTTGCATATGCTTGATGCATTTTTAGATGTGAACTATTTTGATATTTCAGATCTTCGTTGTGATACTTTTGGAAAAAGATAGGCGTTCCCCATATAACTTGGGTTTTCTGGTTTAGCTTCACAATTGATATGGCCATCTATCATTTAGTTTATACCATGTCTATACGATAATTAGTCAATGATGCTTGATTATAGTACAAGTGTTAAGAGATGCTCTGCTGCATTAACGTCATGCAGGCAGTACGCCGTATGAAGACCTCTCCATTGACTACAGATGAAAAGGCACACATCTACGAGGTAGTTTAGTTTGGTTAATTTCCTCCAATAATGTTCTAGATGGCTAGATTCATTTTATCATAACTTAATCATCTTTTCTGTTAAACCAGGGAATTAAACTCTTCAAAAATGATTGGTTGTCAGTTTGGAAATTTATTGTTCCACACAGAGATCCTTCCTTGTTACCTCGGCTGTGGCGTATTGCTACTGGAACTCAGAAATCTTATAAGAAAAGTGAAGCCATGAAAGAGAAACGGAGATTGTATGACGCAAAAAGAAGAAAAATGAAAGCTTCAGTGGATGACTGCCAAACATCATCTGATAATGAGGTTAGTATTGTTTAGTCAATAAAAAAGTAACTCAAATTTTTTTGATTCTTTCTGATGACGTGGCATTGTTTATGATCGCATGACTAGCAGGTTGATAATGGAGGAGACAACAGTGCAGGAGATGCGGATGGTGAGGAGGAAGCTTATGTTCATGAAGCATTCTTGGCAGACTCAGAGCCTAGAAGTTCCAGACACGTGTCCTCTGATGCTCCTATTCTAAGTATAGGCAGAAGTAACATGCAATCAGTAAACATAATGCCACACAACGGTAGTACTTGTATCAGAGAAACTTGTACTTCTACTGCAAATGGAAGTGGAGATATCCGGCAGGAAAGTGGCCACAGGTTTCAGAACTCTTCTCTTTTGCATCCTCCACCTCATTATTCTCAGATTATAAATAGTGCACCTTCCAAGCAACTCCCTTACAATTCAATTTCAAGGGCCTCTAATAGTCAACTGGTCTCACAGCCTTGCCAAACACATAAAAGTAAAGGTTCCAGAGTAGTCAAGTTGGCACCTGATTTACCTCCGGTCAACCTACCTCCATCTGTTCGTGTGATTTCTCAGTCAGCTTTCAAGAATTACCACTCAGAGTTATTGGCTCCTGCATCTAGTGATACTGCAGTAAAAGACAATGTTCCAAGATTTTCTCATTCTGCCAGAGTAGGAAGTGGCATATTAAATCCTGGTGAACAATTAAACAAAATTTGTGATGATGGTCTAGATACTAGCCGGCAGCATGATGGTGGTACTTGTGCAAGTCAATTTGGGGCAGAAGAGAATACCTCTGAATCTGATCTTCGAATGCATCCTTTACTGTTCCAGGCCCCTGAAAGTCAACTTTCATCATATTTTTCAATTAATTTTCATGGTACTGGTTCAACCATTCAGAAATCTTTCCAAAGGAATCCACTTCAGGCTGATCCCAATCTCCCTAGACGTCATAGTTCTGTGAGACCAGATTTTTCTAGAAATATAACTGAACAGCCTGAAAAAGCACCCTCAGATTTGTGTACAATTGACTTCCATCCCCTCTTGCAAAGAGCCGATAGTGAAAATGGTGATTCTGCCCCGAGAGCATCACTTTATCAGCTATCAGGAGATTTAAGAGATTCACAGGTCAATTCTAATAAATTCTTTGACCAATCTGATTGCATATCAAGAATACCTATGCTTGGTGATAATCAGGTGGCAACCAGTACAGCATCTCTAACCCATAATGAAAAGGTAAATAACCTTGACTTGGACATTCGTTTGTGTTCTGCCCCAGACAAGGAAAGAACATCAGGCAGAGAATTGCATAATGTTAAGGAAACCCGAACTGTATTGGAGCACAGGATGGTAGGAAACAATTTGCATGGCGATGCATCTTTTCTTAACCATAGTGGCAGATTTTCAGAGGTTTCGACCACTAGCCAATTATCGTTGCAATTTGTACCTCCAAGCAACAGCAGTGACTACAAAAGCACAGGAGATCTGCATGATGATTCTCTCCCTGGCATAGTGATGGAACAGGAAGAGTTGAGTGATTCTGAAGAAGAGATTGAACCAGTAGAGTTTGAACGTGAGGAGATAGATGACTCAGAAGAAGATGAAATGGGCAATGAGCTACCTACTGGAATTCAAAATAAGGTATTCTTTCTTCTTTCTTTTAACTGATTAGAAACAATATTTTGTTGTTGTAATATGTTATGTCACTGCATTATCTGTATTTTGCAGCATTCACTGAAATGATTATTGGATGCATAACATACGAACTTACTCTTTGCTATAATTCCATTTTCTTCTCTAACTTCTCATTTGCTGATCCAAAGTAAGAGAGGCAGGTTTCCCTGCTCCAATCTACTCAATTGTAGATACAAAGTGCGAAAAAGGATTTTATAAGAGTCTATTTCTCGATTTGTTTCATTGAACTTTTTCCATCCATATATTTTTTCGACAATTATAGCAAGTGGGAGATGTATTCTTCTTTGTGCCCTGTTTCTCACTCTCTTTCCAAAAGGTACAAAGCTCATTCTCTTGATCTCTATAGGATTTTGGGCTCCTAGAATTTACTTGGGGTTTTGCATAGCGAAGGGATTTTCATACTCTCGGGTTTGATGGATTTTCTTGAGGGAGTACTTTATGGACTGATCTTGGATTGATCTTACAATTAAGAGGTCTTCTCAATTTATAGGGATGGATATTCTCTTCTTTTCCTATTAGGCAAGGACTCCTAAGCCTAATGAAATTACATTAATAAAAGATTTCAACATATTTACCAAAATATCTTAACAGGTCTCCTAAAATTCAAACTTAAAAACGTGACTTAATTAGACTTCAATTTGGATTTCAGTTCACCTGGACAGATTGGACTTGTTTCAAGTTTATCAAAGTTAGGAGACAAGCCTTCAAATGGTTCTGGTCTCATCTTGAAATTCAGTCTACACCCACCCGCACACCCACCTACACACCTCCACACAAGTTGGCAGGATTTCTTGTACTTTCTAGAATTTTGGATTGCATTGATCTTCTGATCCATATAGATATATGTAGAATGACTTATGAAAAGTGTATATATTTGGAAAAATCGCAAAGGAACAAATAAAAGGAGAAGAAATAAAAAAAAAGAGAAAAGGGACTACTGTATGAGCTTCTTTGTAAGCCTAAGATGGAATAAATCTTTTACTTCCTAAATTTTAGGATTAGATTTCTAAAGCCTCAAGTTAGGTTACCTAAATATAAGGCAAATTTTTTATTGGGATTCTTTCCTACTAAAAGGCCTTAATTTCTCAATGATCAAGTTATGTAAGGTTATAAAAGGTTTTAGCCTTTCTAAAGAATGATTTAGAAATTCTTATAAACTGGTTAAAGGTTAATGTTTTCACATATACATTGGATTCCTCTTCATTTCTGTGCATAAATTCTGGGAGATTTGATTAATTGCACAGAATATTATCTGTTTTTTCTTTTTGTTTTTAATTTCCTTTTTGTTAAAATATAAATACCTCAATCCTCACCTCAACTTTGGAGTTATGGTGCAGTGGCAGGAATTTTAATATGGTATTAAAGTAATCCAGGTTCAAATCCCACTGGGAGCGCATTTAAAAAGCAAAGTTAAAAATACCGCTAGCGCATAAAACCCAGGTTTCAGCCCATAAAAAGGCGTTGACCTGCGGGGCATGTTAAAATATAAATACTTCAACCTTTACCTGAACTTTGGAGTTATGTTGCAGTGACAACGTCTTTAATACTTTTAAAGCAAGCTTGTGGTATCATGTGTCGAGCGTTGTTATAGTCATCGCATTGTGATAGCCTCTTTAAAAGATGGATTATTGTAAACAATGATGAAGATTGGTTAGCGACTGGGCCTCTTATCATCTCTCCAATTTGCTCTGTTCATCTTGGAACCCAGAGGGATCCTCACCGCCAGTTTCAGAGTAAGAACCAGATGCAGTACAACAATCTCGTCAAGATACTATTACAGGGAGGTAGGATGTGGTACCAATCACGGTTCAAAGACTCGGCCGAGTCGGAGACGAGTCGGCCGAGTCGTATCCGTCTCGGCCCGCTCCGAGACGAGTCCGAGTCACGAGTCGGTCGACTCAACTCAAAGGAGACCGACTAGGACAAGAATCGGAGTTGACTCGGTCGACTCGGCATCATGATGATAATTTTGTGTCTCAACGCAATTCAATGTAAAAATAAGTACATTAGCATGTATTTATGAATGTAGTTTGTACAATTTACTATATTGTGCATGTATTTTGATATATTTCTACCGACGATGCGTGTATTTATACTTTCGCTTTATGTTTAGTGTGCTAGGTGATATATTTTAGACATGTGATATATGAATGTAGATGTCTACATTTTTTTAAGATTTGTCGTGATTTTTTCAGAATTTTTTTAGCTTTCTATGTAGCGTTTTGCGCGTATCGCCCGATACCGATCCGAGTCGCCGAGACCGATCCGTCTCAGTGACCGCCGAGTCGGCGGCCGAGACCGCGACTGTGAACCATGGTACCAATTCAGCTTCGAAGTCACCATCATCTAATGGAAAGAAGAGTCCTTTCCTTGGAAGACTGGTGTGCATGGTTCAAGCTCGAAGAAGAAAGGCAAAGCCAGAGATGAAGATGCGAAGGATTCTCATGATGAGGATGGATCTCGAAAAGTTTTATCGCCATCATAGAGGCCACTGAGGAAGAGGAGACTAGTTGACAGATTTGGAGACTGGGACTACTCAAACTTCTCTATTGCGATCTCTTCTACTTTTGCCATTGTGGATTAGTCTGCGACCTGTCATTGAGAAAGAAGCAAGAAGTCGCGAGGACTCTCGAAGGTGAACTAAGTGAGGACGATTGTTGGTTCGTGAGGCGATCGAAGTGAGGACGCATAATCCACGTGTTAAGCATATATCCTGCCTTCCTTCTTGAGTCAGGTTGGCTCTTTCTCATGTATAGTCAACTCTGCTCTTGAAAAAAGGAGATTTTTTTTTCTATCTACGAGACACCAACGAATATGGAGATAACACAATTCTTCTAAATGGAAAGTATATACATCGAGTGAAGACTAAAGAATAGGAAATTCTAGTCCCGATAACTAAAAGATTCCCTGACGCATTCACCAGAACTAAAGACGATTCAAATGTTTCATCCGACCCCCGTCCCCTTTGTCTATAACTTGAGTTGTTGGAGTAGCACTGCAACTCATTCTTGTGTTTTCCCAACTCTATATTGGCGAACCAACTCTCGAACTCTTCGGTATCTCGCGGGGGCCCTAATGTCTTTGGCTCGATCAAGAGGAACTCTACATTCAATCAGTGTCTTTTCGGAATAGGTTATAGTATGAGTCTCCTAACCCTTTCATCACGATCCAGTTGAGATTTCGATATGATAAAGAGATCAAAGAAAAAGGGGTTGAAAGCATGCGCCTGAACTACATTACATAGCCGAATCCAAAGAGGCAACTCCAAAGTGAACTAGTGCCTGAGAGCACGTGACTAAAACAAAAAGCCCAACTACTTTAGGAAAAAGACTAAGCATACATGCAGAGAAAGTGATCGAACAGAAAGAAAACTAGAGAATTCTCTGCGCCCGAAGGGTATCCAGGGGAAAAATCCCTTGACGTTCAGCAATTGATAAGCAAGCAGATGTCACTTCGCCGCCACTAAAAAGGGGAATAATGCATTCCGACCTGGAATATGGGAATAAAAGCACATAAATTTCACTCAGTATGCAAGCTAAATTATTTTGTTTTAAAGAAATAAATGATCTTGGCGGACCGTACACCCTGATGAACTCGTGCAGTTCCGATGTGCCCAGAGGCTGGAGGCGAATCCATTTACGGTCTTACGGACCAAAACCATTCGAAGGTGGATGGCTCGCAACTCCCCGAAGAGGAATCTTTGACTGGGGTTACACACATTTGTTCACTTATGCTGTCTCCTCTCAGCTCACCCTAGCCTTGGGTATGTCATTTCCAAGGCTTCACAAAATCTTCACTGACAATATATGCATGCCTGAGTAGGGTCAGGCAGAACCGTTGTTGGCTGATGGGAACTTCCCCATATTGCTATCAATGTCTTCTTGTCGCATAATCTCTTAACATTACACCACTGAATCCCCAATCCTTTGCTTGCTGTGCGGTGACAATACTAATACCCACTAATTGTTGTTTCCAGATACGGTTGTCGGTTGACAACTTCTCTAATTCGTCAATACGAGAAACAAATTGTGTTGTGGAGGAATCAATATCTCGACATAAGTCAAGAGGCAGATCTTGTGCCACTCCAGGAAAGCCCGATGCTATTGTCATGCCCCGCTTCTTAAAATACACTGGAGCGGAGACGCGATGAGAGTCGACGACGCATATACGCGATGAGATTACCCCGCACATAAGCGCTAAGCCTTACATAACCTGAACAGGCTATATAAATCACTGTAATAAGTTAAAATCCATTGCAATGTAACATAAATTTTCGCACAAGAATAATATTATTTCAGAAATAATCAAATAGAACAATATCAAGACCAATATATTGAGAATCAAGAAATCAACATGAATAAAAAAGAGAGGCAAGATTGATATCCAAAGCGGGTGATCAAGCAAAGAGAATCTCCGGGCTTTTCGCAATATGCACGATCTTCATCAGACATGAGGTCAATAGAATAAAACATTCATATACCTAGATATGCAAATTCAGGATCGTCAGAAAGCGACCTAATGAGTGTGTAAAATGAGAAAAGGTGCACATGTATAAATAGTATATAATGAATAACAATCAGTACAATAAAAGAGTACATTACAATAATAATGAGTGCAGTAACAATCAATACTATAACAATTAGTATAATAAAAATGTAACTCACATCACTGTAAAATAAACTATTGATACTCAAATATGTGTAACCTAGCATATTTCTCTAATCTGTTGATTATTATTATTAACCTATCTAATGTGGTACTTAGTTGCATCCCATACCACAACTATTTTTTTCACATATCGACAATGTTATTGTTGTAACTACCTGGTAATGAAGTGCATGTATTTAAGAAGAGAACCGTGCATGCTCAGTATCACGATCTAACGTTCTTGTGCTGAAACAGGACGGACCGCATGACCCTAATAACTGCTTCACAAAAAAAACTGGTGTGGAGCTGCAATCCGGGCAAAGCCCAATAACTGAATAACTGACAACTGATAACTAGATAGCCGGTACTAGTAACCTTGGTTCCTTATGGTGGAACCCAACTTCGGTTAACCTTCCTAAGTCCTTTCAATACACACGACATTCATTATCAGACAATTACCCCTTCTTTTTGGGTTGTCTTTTATTAATATGCCAACAATATGAATTATTATTAAAATGAAATAAGGACTCTATATCTCCAACTGATGCTGATGTCACTAAAATAGATATCTGATACCCAATAACTGATAATTGTCATAAAACTCTAGATATAAAGACTAATATTGATGATGTCACTATCTCAATATCTGTGTTTATAACTGAATAACTAAATAATTAAGAACTAATCATGATGTGAAGTTTACTGAATATTCTCACTATTAAAGTAAATCAAAGAAGATTGAGATCATAACTAAAGAGTGAAAACACTATAAAAGAAATGCTTGATAAACAATCTCATGATTGAAATAGTAAATAGAAGATAACTCATCACTGTAAAACAAACGACTGATACTCAAAGATGTGTAACATAACATATTTATCTAATATGTGTATTATTATTAATCTAACTAATGTGGTTCTTAGTTGCGTCCCATACCACAATCATTTTCTCACATATCAAACAATATTATCGCTGTTGTAACTGCCTGATAATGAAGTGCATGTGTTTTAGAAGAGTACCGTGCATGCCCGGTACCAAACTCTGATATTTCTGGTGCCGAAGTAGGACGGACTGCAAGACCCTAATAACTGAGAGCACAACCCTGCAATAAAAAAAATAACTGGTGTGGAGCTGCAATCTGGGCAAAGACCAATAATTGAATAACTGATAACTGATAACTAGTACTATCTTGGTTCCATATTGTGGAACCCAACTTCGGTTAACCTTTTTAAGTTCTTCCAAAATACACGACATGTATTATTAGGCAATTACTCTTTTTTTCCCGTGTTGTGGTGTCTTTTATTAACATACCAACAATATGTATTATTATTAAAATGAAATAGTAACTGTATATCTCCAACTTATGCTGGTGTCACTGACTCACTAATGACTGATATCTGATAACTGAAGATATCCGATAACTGATAACTATCGTAAAACTCTGGAGATATAAAGTCACTAATATCGATGATGCTACTATCTCAATTCTCTATGTTAATTACTGAATAACTGAAATAATTAAGAGCTAATCATGAAGTGAAGTCTACTGAATATTCTTATGATCAAACTAAATCAAAAGAGATCGAGATCATAACCAAAGAATGGAACATCCTCAAATAAGATGGAATCTAGAATTTGTTCTTACATCTGATACTCAAGATCAACAAGCTTATCAATGCTCAGACAAACTACTTAGTGAGTGAATCTGAAAATCCTTGCTTATAATAGTCCAAATCAGTCTCATAGTATGCATCGAAATTAAAGATAAGATATTCACACGTAAAATCAGAATCCAACTATTGTCAGTCTTATTGAGAATTTAATCAAGACCACTTCCATTTGTATAATAATGCAACAATAACAGTTCTTTTAATATATAATCTCAATGCAATCACAGAAAATATCAAGTATTATTTCGCAAGTTCGGTTATTGATCCATACTCTACAGAAATACCAACCTATGAGTCACTAAATAGAACTAGTTAAAGTCCATTCAAAGAGTAAATCCACATTTTCTCCAATTTATCATCAATTTTAGCTCTATTAGACCTACATAGATCAATTTTTGGAATTTAAAAGTACTTCAGTAATCCAAGTTCACTCTATTCTTTCAATGCAAAATAGTTTTCAAGTTCCGGACCCGCAAAGGCCAAATCATTGGCCCAGATTCATCTATCGTTGCATTTAAAACCATCGCTTAAAAGTTCTCTCAAATTTGACTTTTAACTATAATAATAGAATGCTGACTTCAGCTTTTCTATTTGAATCATCAATAAACAAATAGGATTCATCACTTGCTGTCAAACACAATAAATCTGATGGATTAATTATCACACACAACATATCAAAATAACTCAAAACACCCAAATGTATAAAATCAAAACAAATAATCACATGAAATAAATAGATGAGATGATTTCATTAATAACAATAAAACATAATTATTTAATTAGAATTAAATAGAACACTCACTAACAAAATAAATAAATAACAGCATAAAGAAAATAAACACTCACGACAAAATTAAATAATAATAAAATGCACAAATAAAATGAACACTCACGGAGTTTTAAATCAAAATCAGGTTACAATTCTATAAACAATTCAGTAATTAACAATAAACAATTGTTTGCTAAATAAATAGATTATCAATAATAAAATATAATTTATTTTAAAATGAAAACACTCATAATAAAACGTAATTTAGTTAAAAAGAGTTAAAACACTCACAGAGTTTTGTCGCAGACATGTAGCTTTGGCTTTCACTGTTCTAATGCTACGAAAACATTTCGATTCGGGCTCTGAACAACGGAGAAAACACCCAAAAACCAAACTCAAAGGGTAAGAGTCAGAACGGGTTAGGTTTCTATTGGTTTTGGGTTGTGGTTGAAGGGGTAACGAGTTTGAATCTAAATTGGGTCGGGTTTGCATGTGGTTGTGGATGCAGTAAGAGGGAGAAATAGAGAGAGAGAGGGAGAGAGAGGGATACGTAAAGAGACAAAGAGAGAAAGAGATACAAAGAGAGAGTGGGACGGAGGTGCTGCTGCACGCAGACAGTGGTGCAATGGGGGAGAAGAGGAAATGGTCACGAGGTAGTTAGCGAAGCTGACGAGGGCATCAGGTCGGTGGCGCACGCGGCGCACGAGTGGCATCGGTAGAGAGGGTTGCAACAACATGAGAACGAAGGAGAGAGACAAATGGAGATTTGTTAGGGCTGGCTAGGGATCGACTGTGAGAGGAAGGAGATGTCGGAGGAGTTGGTGGTGCTCGCGTCCATGTGGAGAAGAGAGCGGTGACGGAGCTTGGCGTTGTGGTGCTGGTTTGCGTGCGGAGATGGTGAGTCCCGCTAGTATGCGAGGAGGAGATCGCGATCTTGGTGGAGTAGACGCTGGGCTCGGGCGGCGTTGTAGGTAGCCATGGTGGTGCTGGCGCGTGAGATGTCGGGTATTGGAGAAGGGTGGTGGTTATGGGGTTGTGGGTGGTGCACACGGGAAAGAGAAGAAGGCAAGTTGAGGGGGGCGCTGCGGTGGTTATGGGGGTGCTGCAGGGAGGTAAGGAGGGTGGCGGTTGGTGATTTGATGAGGAGGAGAGATGAAGAAGATGGAGAGATGGGCGGCGTCACGCAGGCGGAGGGAGAAGGGGGTGGTGCATGTGCTGCAAGTGGCGGCAGCGGTCGCGGGGCGTGGAGGGGTAAGGAGAGAGGTACAGTTAGGGTTTCAGCTTGGGTTTAGGAGAGAAAACGGAGAGAGGAAGGAGAGATATATATAGGAGGGGAGAGAATGGGCTGGGCTTGGTTTGGGCTCATTTTTTTTCTTTTTGCGTAGAGTTTATAGGACTTGGCTTGGGTATATAGGCTTATTAGCTATTTCAATCCTCATATAAAGAATAAAAATAATAATATTACTAATTAAGAATGTTAATAAATATGAAGATGGGGGCTGTAGGTAGGACAATTACGCCATTCGAAAAAGTCTTGTACAGAGGGAAACCCTTTTCTGAGCAAGTGGAGAGGAAAGATCTCCAGAGATTCTGGCGTCATTTCATTCTAGTGGCTCGACCAGTAACCATTGGCAAAAACTCAAAAATCCATTGTTTCCCGAGCATCATTTGCTGGGAGTTCTGCCATTTCCTTCTTCAATACTTTGAAGTCAGCTGAAGAGGGTTTTCCTGTAGGGTTTGCCTGGGATTCATCACCATTATGCACATCAGTCCTTTCTACGGGGCTGTTTTCTTCTTCGATAGGTGCAGCTAGATTTAGACACCACTTTGCAGTAAAAGACCGAGTTTCTATGGGATCAGTTCGAATGAACGTCGGATCGAGCTAGATGAATCATCTTTTCTTAAGGCGATGGAATCCCTTTAGGATCAAAAGGAAGGGTTGAGAGTAGCAAGATACAGCTCAGCCAAAAAGCCGGGAGTGCTCAAGCAAATGATGCAAACTACGGAGCAAAAGAAAAAATATAGCGCATAGCGTAGGGCCCCGTCCAAATAGGCTCGAAAGCACCTTTCCTCGTGATAGTTGAAGCGAACATTTCAAAATGACAGCATCAAAAATATTTAAATGTACACGGTACGGTCACGGTTATCCTGAACTGTGTTTCGGAAAAAGGGGACTCTTCCATTTATTGATATATATATATATGTCAATATATACGTAAATATATATAAATAGATATCAATATATGTATTTATTTATGATACTTATTTTTTTAAAGCATCGACGTCATGTTGCTATGGTCGTCCCAATAGTATGTGACATGTATCCATATCAACAACATCACATGCAATTGAATCTTGATAAAACTTACCAATTGAAATAGAGACTTGACAAAGATTCGTTACCTTTATACATGGGCCCTTCTTTATCCATCCAATGTATGGATGGGGGTGTGGCTCCATCTCTAACTTCAAATAGTCCACCAATGCGGTAGAGGCGATGTTTTTACAACTACCATTGTCGATGATGAGATTGCACCCCTTGTTCTTTACCGAACACCTTGAATAGAAAATCTGATGCTTTTGTGTGGTGTCAGGGTTCTTTTGATTGCATAGCAACCGCTAGATCACGCAAATGGCTGCTTCTTCTTCGATAAAGTCAGAGTCTTCAGGCTCAGTCTTGATCGGCACCTCGTCCTCGTAATCCGTTATGTTGATAGGTCTCCTTTTTGGGCATTCATTAGACCTGTGTTAAGGTTTGCCATACCTGTAACACTTGCTAACCCCGAGCTTGGCATATGCGTTCTCCTTGGCCTTTGTAGTGGGGGCGGCTGCCGTCGTCGGGTTTACTGGAGGGGCGTCAATTGCCTTGTGGGCTGGAGGTTGCTCGCTTGATATAGAGGCTTGTTGAGTTCTTGAGCCGCCAGATGTCTTTTCTACTGCGCCTTTGAAAGATAAGGCTCGGTTTTGCAACCTCTCAATCTTCATGGCTTTATTCTGGGCCTCATCGGCAGAGAACACGTCTTGAATGGCCACACGCTCCTGGATGGAGTACTTTAACCCATTGATGTACTTTGAGGTCTACTGCTCATCTGTCAGGGATAGGTCGCATCGCGACGAGAGCCGTAGAACTCCTCTGTGTAGGCTGCCACAATCCTTGTGCGTTGCCTGCATTGTTCAAATTGATTTTAGAGGATCTGTTGATAGTCAGGTGGAAGGAATCTACCTTATAGAAGTTGCTTCATGCGCCTCCGTGTCATCACGGGTGGTTTGTCTTGGCGCCTCTGTGTGATTTGCAATTGATCCCACCATGCGGCCGCTCCTCCTTTGAGCTTGTACGCCACGAACTTGACATACTTTTCCTCAGGGACAAACCATATCAAAGAACTTTTCTACTTCAGAGACCCAGTCCATGGACTCGATGTCAAGGTTGTCAAGGTTCCCATTGAAAGAAGGAATCTCGATTTTCATCCGATACTTGTAAGGACTTAGGTCCCTTCTTCTCCTAATCTGGGTTAGGAAAAGGAAATCCTTCTCCCATGTTGGGATTAGGATTCGCCATCCGCCTAGGGCCTTGCCGATAGGCCACCCTTCCATCATAACCTTCATCTTTGAAATCATCTTTGGGATAGAAGGTATTGATGAGTTCTTCCTCGTCGGTAAGATCTTTATAAGGAAGTTGTCATAGAGAACGTCTTGATGGTGGTGATGGTTGACGTGATTGTTGACGCGTGGATGGTCGTTGGAAAGAAAATTGCTGTGGTGGAGGTTGTGGATGAGGATTACCTGATGGTAGTGGAGGTGGTGGAGGTAGATTGTTCGATGAACTTTCACGCCCGCTTCAGTACGCACCATCGAATTTGAGAGATAACCTGTTGATTTCTTGGACCATACTGTACATGGTCGATTCAAGAGCGCCAATTCTCCCTTCAACAGTGCCTACTCTCGTGGAGAGGCTGGACTGCTCGTCGTCATCTTCGGCCATCGTCGGAGTGTTTGCTGAAGCTCTGATACCACTTGACGCAGACGGTGAAGTGAGTAAGAGGATTGACACGGGCTAAATCTTGTTCTAGAGCTGACGAACCATGAAAAGATCTCCAGGTAGGGTAACTACTCGAATTTACGAGCAAAAACGACCCGAATCCACCAGCCAAAAAGAACAACTCGAATCCACGAGCAAATATGAGTAAAAAACTCAGAAGTTTATTGATAAAAGTTGGATACAATACAAGGTTCTAAATATCAGATATCAGAATCATTTCGGATGAGGGATTTTCATATCGGATATTGGGAGAGATATCAGGGATACGCTCGCATATCAGGCGTTCATATCAGACACTATATGTAATGAAATATTTATAACCTAAAGTTGGTTTAGTGTCATAGATATCATCCACCTCATAAAAATGATGTAATATGCATGCAAAGATAGTAAAAAATAATGTACATTTGTACACAATCATGCAATAAATAAGTTATTTCATATCAAGCGATATTTTGGGCGATTTATTGCCCGATATCGGGCGATTAATTGGCCGATATTTCAAATATCAGCCGTTTTTGCTGCAAATGATGTGGCGAACACTTTTCCCATATCGTATCGGTAGCAGATAAAGAAGGAGATATCGGGCGATATCTCGGCCAAATCGGGCGATATTTAAAACGAGGTACAAATACAAGAGATTCTACGGCCTTTTATCGGCTCAGAACAAGTCCTATTCTATCTATGGAACTATATTAAAAATAAAGAAAGATTTGAAAATAAGGAAACAAAAACAAAACTAAACCAAATCCTAAACATGTTTAGAAATGCTCATATCGCTAGGCCTGTCGACAACTGAAGGGTGTTGTCTACAGGCAAGGCCAAAAATGACAAACTCAAACTTCCGAGAAAAGCCTGTCGACATGCTTGATGAAGGTGCTGTCGATATGTTAAGTTATTTCAGCTTGCTGGTTGCTTGCCTTTTCTCCTTGATCTCCTACATCGGCTGTTCATCAGGTAGGCTAATGATTCTCACCATCCACCCAGTGCATACCCTCATAGAATATTGCCTCTAAGATGGTACATGGCTCGAAAATTTTGGCTCAGCATCCATTAATCCTCTTTCCTCCTGTTTCTTTTCTTATTTCGCTTCATCTTTTCTTTCTTCTGTTGTATTCATGAAGATAGTCCTTTGAAGCTTCTATATGATTCTGGATACCAGCTAAGGACTCAGACTCAGCTCTATAAGGCTCACACAAATGTTGGGACCTGATTTAGATCTCATTTCGATCTTGCACTAAAATTTGAACAAACCCAAACAAATATAAGATAAATACCATGTGATTTACTCAAACAGTCACTAACATATCACATCTAAAGTTTCACTAATTAAACTGAATTTCAATTTTTAAGTAGAGAAAATTGCTTTTTCTAAGTGTTTGTGGCTTTGGTAGTCGCCCCGTGTTCAAATTGCTAGCACTTCTTGCGTTTATGCCTTAATGGAAGGTATTGTTATTGCTTCCAGAAAGGAATGGAAGAACGCCTAAAAAAGCGGGATTGGGGAGGATTGTTTCTTGTAAGAGTTAAAGCAAAGTGAAGAAAGTGAGAAGAAGATTATTCTCTGAAGTCTATTAGCTCCCAAAGCAATAAAGTAATTAAGAAGATTCTCAGTTCCTTTTCTTTAAGAATTTAAACTGATTAAATTTTTTAATCCCCAAGACATTTCCATTTATCAATTAATCTCAATTTAAGTGGTAAACGTGATAGCTTACTAGTTTTCATTCTTTGTCCATGGTTTTTGGTTGAAATCAGGTCCATTAAAGCTCCGTTAATTTCACGTCACTGACAAAACGAAAGAAACTAAACTTATTGGGAACATGAAATATTGTGCAAACAAGCTATTACTATCAGTTCTGAAGAGGAAGATAAGCTGCTTGGTAACCACTTGTAAATCGCAGTTTATTTGGGGTGATGTATTCTTATGCAGCGTCAGGTTGTATAAAATAGGAATGTAGAAAATAGGTGTAGTTAAATGTTTATAATATCAATCATGTCTTTCTTTGGTTTCTCACCTTATTGGCATTTTATAGTGATCAGTGTTTCATTCCATGCTAAATACCTTAGATCCTCATCTATGTCACATCGATGCTTGTACAAATATGTTAAGTGGTCATGAATCATGACTATGGATGCAGTTGTGTTGGCCACAATTTCACTTCATTTGGAAATTCCTGGACATGTGTGGTCCCAATACCTACTCTTGTAGAAAGACGTCTTTTGCTAGAATAAGTTGACTTCTATGGAGGCGTCTTCTTAGTTAAGTGGATCTAAGCAGTTTGAATTAATGAAGCTTCCATTTGATCTATATATATTAACCTGAGAGAATTTATGGGAAGTTACCGAGTTCGGCTCTTAAAAGAGAAGGATGTCAAGAGTGTTCTGAGCTAGAGGTTTCATTGCTGAAAGGATATTTGGTTATTGGATAAGAACTTTTGTTGGTGCGGCAAGTGGCATATTCACCAAGCTTGAATGCACTTGAGGCTAGAGTAATATTCTAAAGGGATATCTAATTACTTCTTGCGGCAGGCTGGAGTGTGAAGTTTATTTGAGTTCTTAGCAATTTAAGGATCAAAGATGAGAGATAAGATTGTTGCAGAGTGCACACTAGGCGTAATAAATGGAAAAAAAATCAGACCCCGCTCATCATCTAAAATTACTAATGAAGCCCCAAACCTTTTCCAGTCCTGCTGTTCTACAATCAAGAGGACTGAAGTAGCTTACATCTGAAGCTCAAAATTTGTCTGTTTGTAGTAGGTTGGGAAATTGAAGAATTTAAGGTCGCTTTAGAATGTCGAAGACAATCACAAAGTATGCCATTTCAAGTCGACTTTGAAAAAGTAATTCATGATGTTTTGGCTGAGTGTTCGGATGGATAAAAGAATATGTAAATGTCCTCAAATCAAGCTATTGGAGATTTCAATTATGAGTAGAAACTTTAAATTTCGTGTTATCTTTTCTGCTTACATTGGTTCTTTTTCTTATTTTGGTTTATACCTTTCCAGACCAAGCAATCAATCAACCTTAGGATTCTATATAATCTTCTAACTCTAAGATCTGATATATATATATATATATATATTATATATATATATATATATATATATATATATATATATATATATATATATATATAAAGAGAGAGAGAGAGAGACTTGTGTCCAAGGTTCTAAATATCGGAATCGTATCGGATGGGAGTTTTTCATATCGGATATCAGATATCGGGGGAGATATTAGGGATACGCGCGCATATCGGGCGTTCATATTGGACACTATATATAATGAAATATTGATAATTAAGAGTTGGTTTAGAGTTATACATATCATCTACCTAATAAAAATGATGTAATATGCTTGCAGAGACAGTAAAAAATAATGTACATTTGCATGCAGTTGTGCAATGAATAAGTTATTTCATATCGGGTGATATATCGGATGATTATCGGCCAATATCGGGCAATCTATCGGCCGATATTTCAAATATCGGCCGTTTTTTGCTGCAAACGATATGGCGAACGATTTTCCCATATCGTATCGGCAGCAGGCAAAAAAGGAGACATCGGACGATATCTCGGCCATATCGGCCGATATTTAAAATATGACTTGTGTCATTATGGAAGGATTCGAGGCTGAAACTTTTCCACTCAAATATAACCCTACGAAATCCGAGTGTAAGATCTACTCTGTTGAAGTTGATCAACATTATTTCAAGTAACTAAAAATCAAAAATCATGTATTTTGAATACTTTTTGCCCATTCATCAAGTAGGCGCAAAAAGGACGACCGAGATAGTGAGTTGGTTTGTTTAACGGTGTAGAATATTTGAAATCTAACAAAAAATGGTGTGTAAGGGTTTTAAAGTGTTTAGATCATGATGAAATGATCGTATCGAGAATTTGTATGTCTAAAGACGTAGATCTAAGTAATATGTTAATTTCGGCCGTCCATTGCCATAGGAGGAAAATGCGTAGATAAAAAAATCATAAGATTATAACATTGTTTACTTGTGCATTAGCTGTAGGATCTAAAAATTACGTCAACATTCAAATAAAGATATTAGGGTTAAATAAAATAACTTGCAAGAAAGGAAATAAATCTCAGAAAATGCAGACACAAACATAAGAGATTTTATCCTTGTTCGGTCCTCTTGACCTACATCCAGTCCCCAAGCAACCCGCTTGAGATTTTCCTTATCCTTGATTTTGTACACCCAAATCAACACCTTGTACACCACTTGACAAACAACCTTTATCAAATCCGTACAACTCCTCTACACCAAGATGATAATTTTTTGTACATCTCTTCTCAACACCAAGAAGATAACTTTGTACAACTCCTTTCTTTGAGTGATTACAAAATAACTTATAAGCCTTGAGAACTTGTATGTGATCGTGAACAAGGACTCTTATAGGTGGACTCTCAGAATTCTTTATTAGAATTTGTGTGAAGAATAGAAAATGGAACTAGTTTTCTGGAAAACAGAATATTTCAACAGAGTTTGGACAGAAAACTAATCATATGAATTGGTGTTTTTTGCTTAGGTCAACATCCCTATTTATAACTGAAATCTATGGTCAGTTAGGACAGTTATCAGGACAAATTTGAATATTAAAACGTTGGATAAACACCAGAAAATCAATAACTATTTAACAGTCAGAAACTGTTATAAGTCGACTAAGGTAGGGAGTAAGTCGACTAGTATAGGCATTTTTGACTGGGTTAGTCGACTAGTCAGAGAAGCAAGTCGACTACATCAAGACTGATACAGATATGCAAGTTTCTGGAAACTACTATTAGTCGACCAACAGAAATTATAAGTCGACTACAACATGTATTAATTGACTAGTAATGTTGATAAGTCGACTAATGCTGCTAACAGGCAAGAAACAGAAAGTTGATATCTTTTCTGGAGAGGACTTAGTTGACTATAGGACTTTGATAAGTCGACTAGACATTATATTAGTCGACTATAAGAAGGGTCAAGTCTACTAATAGGACTATTTTGTGTGTGATCAAGGCTTTTAACAATATCTAAAAAATACACAAAAATAGTACAAATTACATTTGTTATTATCAAAATAAGTTCCAACATTCTTCCCCTTTTTGATGATGACAATGTGTGTACGCACAAGCTCCCCCTTAGAGAAACTCCCCCTGTAGAAAATAGGTTATGACAAATATATATAACAAGTGTTCTCCCCCTCCATCAAGCATACATATGATATATTTTCAAATGTTAGAAATAACTTATATCATCAGGTATTCTCTTTTCTTTGTATGGTACCTATAAGATAAAATATTGTTAATGACACCAATCATAACACGATCAAAATATTAACCTTTAGGAATCCAAACACAATTTGAATTTGGTTTTCATCTGTTAGTATAAACATAATTGCATGAATTACATATATGATGTATATATGATGCAATATAAGCATTTTTATCCACAATACTTAAATTTTTAGGAATACATATATATTTATACTTTGATTTAATGGTCTTCTTAACAAAAGAATTATCATTATTTTTTTGTAGACATGTGTACTTTCAACATTATTTTTTAAATAAACAAGACCAATATGCTTATCTTTTGAAAATTCAAGTCCAAAATGATTATATGAAACCTTTTGATATGACAATATATCATTTAAATTTTCTTTTCCTTTATTAAATTTTGTCACTTTATTCAAAAGTTCTTCATATTTATCTTTGAAACTTATCATGTCTTTATTTAAAACAGAAATTCTTTCATTCAAAGACATAGTTTCTCTTTTAAGCAAAACATTTTCTTTTAAGAAATTCTCATTATTCTTTTTCAATGAAGATATAACTTTTTCAAAGTCATCCTTTTGAGAATTTACAGAAGAAATTTGAGAAAAATAAACAAAATTTTCTTTTGATAAAACTTTATTTTTCATCTTTTCATTCTTAAGATCATTATATAGTTCATGAAATGCATCTAATAGTTCAGTATATTGTACCTCATCTTCTTCTTGAGCCATAAAGCAAACATTTGCATGTTCAGTGGCTTCTTCATCTGAGGAAGATGAATCACTTTTCTCCCATGATGCTTGATAATCTTTCTTCTTTTGAACTTTTTACTCTTGAATTTGTCTTTATTTTTAAGCAATGGGCAATCCTTCTTCATGTGACCTGTTTTATTACAATTAAAACATGTAGGATTAAGCTTACCTTACTTCAAGAACTTTTTGAATTTTCTTGAGAGCATTACCATCTCCTCTTCATCGTCATCTGAATTGTCCGTATCTGAGGATGCATGGAAGGTAAGTACTTTCTTCTTGAATTGAAGTTGTTCATTCTTCTTTCGATCTTCAAGTTGTACTTCATATGTCATTAAATTACCAATAAGATTTGTTAATGACATTATTGAGAGATCATTTACTTCTTCTATTGCAGTAGTTTTCTTCTTCCAATCTGATGTAAGTGCACGGAGAATCTTTCTGACTTTTCAACTTGTGTGTATTCCTTTCCAAGGGATGATAAGGAATTTGTAATGTCGGTGAATCTTGTAACCATTTCTGCTATGATTTCGTTCTCCTTCATTTTGAAGAGTTCAAACCTGTGAACAAGAACAGAAATTTTAGATTCTTCAACCTCATTTGTACCTTCATTAGTTACCCGTAAAATCTGCTATATTTGATTTGCAGATCTGACCGTTGACACACGATTGAATTCTTCCTTGTTCAAGGCACAGAAAAGCCGTTCATTGCTTTGGCATGAAGATTTGCAGACTTCTTTTGTTCTTCACTCCATGCACTGTAATTTATGGTCGGCTTGGTGTACGATGCTTCTACTATGTTCCAGAGTTCATAGTTGAGTGATTACAAGTAGATCTTCATTCTACACTTCCAATAGTTATAGTTGGATTCATCAAATAGTGGTGGACGTTGTGTAGAATGTCCTTCTCTGAATTGTGATGAAAGAAACTCTGTTGCCATCTTTGTAGGGTGTTGACAGGGCATGCAGGGCCCTGATAGTGTATGCTGGGCCGGGCTCTTATACCAATTGTAGGATCTAAAAATTACATCAACACTCAAACAAAGATATTAGGGTTAAATAAAATAACTTGCAATAAAGGAAATAAATCTTAGAAAATGCAAACGCAAACACAAGAGATTTTATTCTGGTTCGGTCCATTTGACCTACATCCAGTCCCCAAGCAACCCGTTTGAGATTTTCCTTATCCTTAATTTTGTACACTCAAAATCAACACCTTGTATACCATTTGACAAACAACCTTTGCTAAATCCGTACAACTCTTCTCTACGTTAAGAAGACAATTTCCTTGTACACCTCTTCTCAACACCAAGAAGATAACCTTGTACGACTCCTTTCTTTGAGTGATTATAAAATAATCTATAAGCCTTGAGAACTTATATGTGACCGTGAACAAGGACTTATAGGTGGACTCTTAGAATTCTTCATAAGAGGATTGGAATTTGTGTGAAGAACATAAAGTGAAACTAGTTTTCTGGAAAATAGAATATTTCAACAGAGTTTGGATAAAAAACTAATCATATGAATTGGTGTTTTTTGCTTAGGACAACATTCTATTTATAGCTGAAATCTATTGGTCAGTTAGGGCAGTTATAAGGACAAATTTGAATATTAAAACGTTAGATAAACACCAAAAAATTAATAACTGTTTAACTGTCAGAAACTGTTATAAGTCGACTAGGGTAGGGAGTAAGTCGACTAGTGTAGGCCAATGTTTAAAATAACGATAATATAACGATAACGTTTTTCTTCTGTTACGTTAACATAGGTTATAACGTAGCGCATAACGTAAGTTACGCGATTTAAATTTATTTAATAAAAATAAATATATATGCTATATTTAAGATTTTTTATAAATAGAATTTTTTTTAAAAACTCTAAAAAAATATAAAAATAATATATAACACATTTTAGCAAGTCTCACAACAATTTTTCACATTCACAAGTTATAATTCATAATTCCATCTACACAAACAACAATATGATCAGTATATTTCATTATAATTTATAATTTTTAGCCATGCTATTCAATCTACACAAAAATTTATAATTCAATTTACAATAATTCATAAATCAATTATAATTCATAATTTTTTAGCCTTTCCATTCATTAATTCATAATTCAATTTACAATATGCTAGTCAATTATACCCTAGGGTCCTCCACACTCTCCTATATTTTACCCCCGACCTCTCTATGTTCTCTCCCCCAATCACTCTCTCCCTCTGATCTCTCTCTTTGCTCTCTTCCTCCCGATCTCTCTCTGCTTTCTCTCTCCCCTATCTCTCTCTGCTCTCTGTCCCCCCCGATCTCTCTGCTATCTCCCTCGGGAGAGAACAGAGAGAGATCGGGAGACGGAGAGAGAGCAGAGAGGAAGTAATCGGGGGGAGAGAGCAGGGAGAGATCGGGGGGAGAGAGATCCGGGGGGACTGGAGAAAGAGAGAGATCGATAGAGAGAGAGAGAGGTTATTTGTGCTTGGAGACGGAGAACTGCCGCTTAGAGACGCAAGGGAAAACCACCAGAGGTAGGTCTTCTTCTTTTGTTGACGATCGGAGAGAGATACGTCTCTCTTTCTTCTTCTTCTTCTTCTCAACGCCGACGAGGAGACGACGATGAGGACGACAAGCGAGTGAATTTGAGGGGATTTTTTCCCTAGATCGGGAGAATGTGGGTTTTTTTATTTATAAAGTTGACTTGCACTGTAACGTAAGTTATGATACATTACGTTAATAACATAACGTAATGTAAGTTACGGGCAAAATAACTATAGTTATCAAATATTGTGTCTTTTAGACATGTTACATAACGATTGGTCGGCGTTACGTTGTATAACGAGTTATAACGGGTTTTTTAAAACATTGGTATAGGCATTTTTGATTGAGTTAGTCGACTAGTTAAAGAAGCAAGTCGATTACATCAAGACTGATACAGATATGCAAGTTTCTAGAAACTACTATTAGTCGACCAGCAGAAATTATAAGTCGACTACAACATGTATTAGTCGACTAGTAATGTTGATAAGTCAACTAATGCTGCTAACAGTCAAGAAACAAAAAGTTGATATCTTTTTTGGAGAGGACTTAGTCGACTATAGGACTTTGATAAGTCGACTAGACATTGTATTACTCGGCTATAAGAAGGGTCAAGTCGACTAATAAGAAGGGTCAAGTCTACTAATAGGAAGGGTCAAGTCTACTAATAAGACTATTTTGTGTGTGATCAAGGCTTTTTAACAAATATCTAAAAAATACACAAAAATAGTACAAATTACATTTGTTATCATCAAAATAAGTTCCAACATTAGTTGGTTGTAAAATTAACGGTTTTTCTGCAATAGAACTAATACGACCACTATATCCATGAGTAATTAAGATTTAATTGAAATAATTTGAATTTTAACATACTTACATTTCAAGCAACAAACAAAGATCATAATGTATTGTTGGATCATGAAATTGATGGAAAATAGAGTTTTTAGTGTGTTAAAGGAGGAAATTTTCTCCAATGACCACTGACATCCCGTTTCCTCATACAGCCAGACATATATATGTGAAACCGGGTTAGCCTGTCGGTACCATTCCTCCCTCTTAAGGTGGAGGTTCCAGGTTCGAATCCCATTCTTTTTGAACGAGGAGTTGGCCTTGGGTAGTGCGGGGCGTGTGAGTCTTTACCTTTCAAAATAAATAAATAAATATCTAAAAAAACCCTAGAAACCGTAAAGAGGGAAGTCGCTTTGCACGACTTCCCCTCTGATAAGGACATCACTCAGTTTACGAGTTGCTTTATGCCTTTGTCTATTTTGAATGTCGTCATTTTTTTATTGTGTTCTTAGTACCACATTGGTTATATCCAGGAGCTAAACTTTTGTAAGGCCTATAAAATGGCCCATAGACTTCTTTATTTAGTAGACAATGATTAAATAATTTTTTTAGTTAAATTTCTTGAGCCCTATTGAGTTCTTGAGATTGGGGTGTGAAACCCGTGGTGTAAGAAGTATGAAGCTCGCATAAGGGGTGCGAAGCCCAAAACCTATCCTGGTTCTTTATTTTAAACTCTAATTTCTATTTAGTTTTTTCTTTCAAAACTCTAATTCTCTAATTTTTGTTGAAGGTAATTGAGATCCTTCCCATTTTACATCAATTTGGTATCAGAGCTTCTGGCTCCAATCCCTTTCAAAAAAAAATTTCCTCCTCTTAGAACTCTAGATCCAGATCCAAAGCCCTAGATCTAATTCCAAAAAAAAATTCCACTGAAAGTCCATCTAAAATCCACAAAAAATCCAATCTTCACTGTACATCTCCTTCTCCAAAATTTCCAAAAAAATCCAGCCTCATGTTCATCTTCTCCTCCTTCATCTTCGCACCCTGAGAGCACGAAAATTCAAATAAAAAACCCAAATCCTTATGATCTTCCTCCCTCCCTCTCTCCCTCATCGGCATCAAACCCACCCAAACCGCCGCACCCCTTCCGCCTCGCGCCACCACCCAAATCCACGTGCTGTCGTCACCTCTCAAGAGCCCACTCGCTGTCGACAACTCCACACAATTCAGACACCCCGACCTCGTCTCGACTTCTCCTCCAGGACTGTCACCACACCCTTACGACCTCCACACCCTTGCCTCCCCCTGTCTCGCCTCGACCTCACTCCGGATCTGCCGCATCACCTCCTTATCGCTGCCTCACCAACATCTTTAGTCTTCATCTCCATCAGCCCCGCCTTCAAACGCCACGAGCATTCATCGTCCTCGAGCTCCATCGCTGCTGTTCTTCTCCACCCCCGAGACCAGATCATCGACCGAAGCTCCCCCTCTGTCATCCCTGAAAAACTCCTAGAGGGGGGGGGGGTGAATAGGTGTAAATGCTAAACTAGAAACTAAATGCGCTAAATGCGGAAGCTTAAAACAATTTTGCAATCACACTTAGTACAACACACAAGTGTAGCCGAATTCCCCGTGAAGGGCTCTGGACTAACTCCTCTTGATTCCCCTAGATATGGGTTGAGGTGCTATATGAAGCTCTTGTGGTTAAGTACAAGTGAGGCACACACAAACAACCAAGCATATAAGATGAATAGGCAATATGAATATATGCAAGGGACAACAACACAAGCAAATATGATATGATGATATGAATGATGCTTTGCACAATTAAAAGAGAGAGGGTTAAGAGGCAATGGATCAAACGCAAACACAATGATATGTTCCGAGGTTCGAGCCCCTAGCTCTACGTCCCCGCCTTCACCGAGAAGGATTTCTAATCCACTAAAGGAGTACCGAACTCCTCTCTCAACCTTACAATGCCACCGAGGCAATACAATCACAATCCACCTCTACCGAAGAGGGATAAGGCCCGTAGCCAATACAATCACAATCACCTCTACCGAAGAGGAATCCAAACACCACTCCGATCAAACTCTACCAAAGAGGGATACACAAATAAAGGAGGGTTTACAACTAGTGATTTCTTTCAACCACAAACAATCTCTCTTTTTTCGCAAAACAAGATTCTAATAGAATAGGATAGTATGATAGCTCAAGTGTGAAAAAACAAGTGTTTTGATTAAAGAAATTCTCTTGAGAAAACACCAAAATAGATATAGAAGTTTAGATCAAAAACTATTTCCCAAAACCCTAATTTCATTGAAATAAACAAAACACTTAAAAACAAATAAGATTGATCTTTTTGCTCTTTAAACACTTTTGAAAACTTCTTTTAAACACCAAGAAAGGAGAGAAATTTTAGCTCTTGAAAACTTAGCCAAAATCCCAAAGGAATGGGGTTTATATAGGCCAAACATAAAACTAGCCGTTAGGCTGATCTGGCAGCCTGACAGGCCTGCAGTCGACCGGCCCAGTCGATCGCCAACGGTCAGAAATATGACCGTTGGGGCATCCGGTCGACCGCTCGGCCGACCGCTAACGGTCAGAAATATGACCGTTGGGGCATCCGGTCGACCGCTCGGCCGACCGCCCAGATACAAAGAGCAAAGCTCTCTGGTCCGGTCGACCGGTCGGTCAGCCGGCCCACTGTGCTGCCAGAGGTGCACAGCTCTGTGCACGTCGGTCGACCGCAAGGTCGACCGGCCCTTGGTGCGGTCGACCGTGCGGTCGACCGACCTGGCCTGTCAGCCAGTTCTGGGTCAGAAACACATGTTAAAAATATTTCTAAAATTCTTTTAAGTCTTGTAAAAATCTCCAAAAATAGTTTTATTATTTTGCATTGATATATAAACTTGTGATAAACATTTTAACTCAAATATCAAGCATATGAAACTATTTTTGTGTTTTAACATTTTTACCAAAACCAAAATTTGTATTTTATCAAACTTGACTTTTCAATACATGAATAAGATAGTCAAAATAAGTTTGTATAAGTCATGTAAGCATGTATGTATATAGAGCACATCTAATATACATAAAAACAAAGTAAACTTGTTTTGATCAATCTATTCATGAAAACCAAATCCAAAACATAAAACGTGTGTGTATTGTGCACTTGAGCATATCAACTATACTAAGCTTTATACATGGATCTAAAACACACAAACCTAAACTAGGATACCTAAGTCTTCTTGACGATCTTCCATCTTCAAGTCGACTCGATATCAAACCGTGATCCACTGAGTGCAAAGGTATGATCTTGATGTTTGGCACTGGAATCACTTGTGAAAGGCTTCAAAACTCCTTTGTTGAAGCAATCACCAACTAATATCTTGCTACATGATCTGAAACTTAAAATCACAAGATTATTAGTAAACATAACTACATGAGTTAATCATTATCAAAACTAGAGAGGAAGGCCTCCGGGCCAACAATCCCTCGATGGCAGCCAAGGCATCCATTGCCACCACCTCTCCGCCGCCTCTTTATGTGATCTCAGACCTCCACTGTCGCGCAACCTTCCAGATCTCCATCTCTGGCTCCAGATCTCCATCACCATCGCCGTGTCGACCTCCACCTTCGCCGTCGCCGCGCTCCGCCGCCATCGGACCGTCGCCAAGCCGTCGTCGCCACCAGCTCGAGTGAACACTGGGTGATTTGTGTTCGACTCGGATTTGATGAGAGTCGACTGGGTTTGAGGTTGGACTTAAAGGAAAGGAAAGATAATCAAGTCTGACCCGATTTCATCAAACCCGATCGCATTCAATTTATTTGGGCTTAATTGGGTGGAGTTGTTAGCCCAACTTGATCCAGTTGGGTTTGAGTCAGACTCAACTGAGCCCGACCCGACCCGACCTGACCGAGTCCACCCAGTTTGACTCAGTCCGAGCCAACTCAGGCTCTGAGTCAGCCCAACCTAACTCAGTCCAGCACAGAAGCAGCTGCGCAACCGCCTTCTGAGGGCCATTCTGAGCTCGTTTCAAGCTTGAATTGAGCGCTGTTCAAAGCATCAGATTCGTGACGACCAGTACTACACCTTTATAGCTTTCACATCCAGGTTCGAGTTTCAGTCGTCTACCAAATTCAGCTCAGCAGATAGTGCATAACAATCCAAAGCTTGTTTGTGGTCTGATTCGCACAGGATTTGCGCCATTCTCAAGGCAGATATCTTCCACTTTCTATTGCCGCTGTTTAGAAATCTTGTGGGTGATTTTTGCTCTTTGGTGTGGTATTTTTCTGGAATCTTATAGGAATTTTGCGTTTGGGCGTGAACGACTATCCTCTCAGGTGATATCCTAACTTAAGAAGAATTGTCAGTTGTTAAATTACTTGCAACTATTATTTGAATTGCAACAATTTGTGGATTGAATTACTATTTGCTTCTATCTAGTTGTTGCATCAGTATTAGTCATTTTCATCATTTTAAGAGTGTATTTTTTTTTACATTTAAAACTTGAATTTTAGGATATTTTATTTTCACTTAGTGCATGCATTTAGTTTACGTGATTCTAGGGTTCTCCACTACATCTGCTTGTTTGTTTGATTTTGCATTTGAGCCATCATGACTAGTGAATATTTTAGGGACCATTTTTTAGACCAGCTACACAACCTTCGTCAGGGTCATATGTCCGTTCAGGATTACATAGCCATATTTGAGGACTTAACCCGTCGTAGTGATGTGAAGAGCACAATTTAGAGATTATAAGTAGGTTTGTTTGGGGTTTACGGCCTAAAATAAGACGTGCTATGATTACTGGCCTTTATGATTTAGACACTGTTGAAGAGGCGTTTGATGTTGCATTAAAGATAGACTTGACTTTAAAAACGTTAGTCAATGCCAAGACCGGTGTTCTGAGTGTGAGGGATATTGATATTATGTTTATCAGTGCCTCTCAGAGAGTCAATTTGTTAGAACTGTGCCTAGTGATGATGTTGACAACTCGAAGGTTTCTGATGATGCCCACATTCTTCCTGAGACTGTTAATCAGTGTTCTAAATGGCGGCCACAACGGCTACATTGGCCCGAAAAATTTATCGGAGATGGGGATATATCGGGGATATTTTCAAAAATCGGATATCAAAATCGGACTTCAAATATACATATCTTCTTGTCTTAAATCACATCTCAATAAGACAATATATGCATAAATTATATAAATCTACATAAAACATCATACTTATATGTTTAAGATATACTTAACTCGATAACTTGCATTAAGCCTATGAATCCATAATCACTATCCAAGTGTAGAATCTTCAAAAATGTCACAGTCACATCACTCGAATTCCCCAAATACCTAACCGTGAAATTGGGTGTAAAACGCTATATCGGGTCCAAAATTGCCGAAATTGCAGCCGATATATCGGGTCCATGCCTATTTATCGGCGATTTTGAATGAAAAAAGCTATATCGGTTTGGATGTGCCAAATCATTGCGGTTAGGTGCCGTAAACGCAATATCGGCGCAATATCGGGGTTATATCGGGGATATTTAGAACACTGCTGTTAGTATAACTGAAGACATATTTGGTATACCGATTTTGATGAGACCCACATGTCTTCTGATAGTATCATTAATGAGGAGAATAAAATAGTTGAGTCCAATATACCTACAGTGCCTAGCAAGTTAATTGAGATTCCTTGTCCTGAATATGCTTTTATGGTCGTCCCTACCGAGTCATATCTCAGTGAGTCACCTGAGTTTCTTGCCAAGATTCAACAGATGGTTTCTAGTGCTTCTTCTTTTTCTGTTTGTTTGGAGTTTGTATCCGAGTCCAATGTACCTCAATCGTTGGATGTGTGTCCTCCTAGGCATCCCATATACCTCATTATCCCATTGTTAGGAGTTATGTCTGATTGGTCAAAACAAGGTACAAGAAGTTATTGCACAAGAACTAGGTATAAAAGATATGGTTCAATGTTTAGAGTTCACCTTTGGTTCTTGTTCACTTCGAATATGTGATTATTATACCTTGTTCCAATCTTCCGCTATAGCATAAAGCTATACCGAGTCGAACCACAAGGAGAGCTAGCGTAG
Source organism: Agave tequilana (assembly GCA_038442645.1). Taxonomy (NCBI): domain Eukaryota; kingdom Viridiplantae; phylum Streptophyta; class Magnoliopsida; order Asparagales; family Asparagaceae; genus Agave; species Agave tequilana. Next base: position 65,498 of record JAVJIF010006564.1, read on the forward strand.
AAGCGTTACGATACTCGTGAGAAAAAGAAAACGAGAATTCTTCTCTTGCTTAAAAGAATGAATAAAACACAAAGAAAGGAATTAAAGAGTGTATGGATATGTTCATGGTGGTAAGTGAAAAGAAATCAAGAAGAGGTTTGTTGTATTCACACTAAAAGAAAAGAAAACTTTAGAAAACTTGAATGAAAGAAAACCATGACTAGCTAACCTTAACTACCTTGCCAAAACATACTAAACTCCTTGATAGTGATGCATGCCTCATGTTGATTCATTGGCATGGATATCTCTTGCTTGTTGGTCTAATTACTTTCTCACTTGGATGATGGGGATTCATTCTTGGACTTGTCTTGTAGCCTCCATAGATGGTCATCGGCCTACAAATTAGACTTTCAATAATGGAAACAAAAGAGCTACACTCAAGGGATGCTAAGGAATAGGCATACAACATTCAAGAATCGACATAATGAAGTTGTACAACAAATAGCATATTGGTGATCCATCTCCATGTTCCATCAAGGCACTAGTTCAAAGACTAGGCTCCAAGTGAGGCACACATGAATCATATGGAGAATTACAACAAGATACTTGCCAAGAAATGAAAAGAAACCCATCGGAGAAGAGAAAACCATACAAATTGCAAGATGAAGTAAAGCAATCACCCATGAGTTAGAAGTTAGCAAGGTAGTGGTTAGCTAGTACATGGAGAAAGAATTAGCTACACATCATTACAAAAGAAAAGCTAAACATGAATTAAATTGCAAGAAAGTAAACAAAGCAAGTAAGGAAAGAAATCAAACTAGAATCAAGCTCAAGTAGAGAAGTAGAGAATGGATCAATCCTTGTATAGCTCCAAGTTGTCACTCCTTGATGATACAAGCTCTCTCTCTCTTACAACTCTCTCTTGCAATGAAATCTAGGGAGAAGAAGATCATAGAGAGCTAAAAATCCTAAAGAAAAACTAACAAAATACAAAACTTTGAACTAATCTCTCTCTCTTCTCTGATCAGTTTTTGTACGCAGGTCCAAGTGAGGTATTTATAGGCCCAAGAGAGAATCTTCGAGATCAAGTTTGTTGCCACAAAATCTGGGATCTCAACGGCCTAGATCTGCCGCGGATTGCCGCGGGATCGCCGCGAGATCTGGGCCGTTGAGCCCAGATTTTCTGGTGAGATCTTCTTGTTGGGTTGTTAGCCACGTGGACTACTTGGATTCTCCAATTGGCGCGCGGATCTCTCTAGATCTGGATTTGAATTTGGCTTTATCTTAATCATGGATTAATCACTTAATTAGTGTTAATTAAGTGATTATTTGGATATCTCTCCATTAAGTGTGTACCTGCAAATATGTAGAGAAGAGGAGTAAAAATCACATATTTATTTGTAATATGCATGTGAGTTATGATGTAAAATATGCAATATTGGATACTAATCACACCCCCACACTTATTCTTTTGCTCGTCCCGAGCAAAACTAAGAAAAAGAAAAGAAAAATCTAAACTACCAATTTATTGCACCACTTTCGCAGGTGACGCGATTGCACTGAGCATGTGCAACAAGCCGTTAAACCTCTAGGTTACCCTAGAGGAGGAGTGTTGTCTCCTGAGGGTTTTCAGCGGATTACACCCACAAAATCCATAAAAAAGAAAACAAATGTTAGTGTTTTGAAAACGCATTTTGAATAAGAGACATGTTTACGAACTATTTTCGCAAAAATATAAGTGATCCTAGGTCATAAGTCCACCTATAATTATTCTTCCTTAAACTTAGTATCCATGCAAGATCTTGCTTTTAATTAAGGTAAGAATTCAAAATTGGATTGAATACTTTATCTCTCATAAAACCTAGATAATATGCACACCGTGTAAGTGAAGATTTCTGGGATTTCAACTCCAACCATAATGCCATTTATTTATTTATATATATATATTTTTTTATGCTTTTTTCTTCCCTTAGTTTAGGCTTTCTAGTCTACCCTTGTAACGAGCCTTTAACCGATGACTCCCAAACCAGACGGTCTTAGGGCACCAGATGAGAAAACATCCCTCGAGTTTAAGGTCTCGAGTAGAAAAGGCCACGAAACTAAAGGGGATTATTTTTTATCACCGTTAGGCGTGAATAATCATGCTTCTTGAGGCATAATTATCCAGCTTAATAAGTGAGATCACCGTTAGGCGTGAGTAACCATGCTTCTTGAGGCATAGTTATCCAGCTTAATAAGTGATCTTTTATTTATATATATATATTTTTTCTTTTTTTCTTTATTTATATGGCATTTTTGGTCTTTGTCTCCATCCCAAGAAATGTGTAAGTGTAAAGTGCATATTTATCTAAGGTAAAAATTCAAGATAAAAATATCTCACCAATTTTACTTACTTAGTCTATAATTTCAAACAAGATCTATTACTTCAACTATGTTTAAGATGTCATAATTAAGGATTTCTTAATTTCTAAGATACATCTTAATTTTCTTAAAAATAGATCAAAACTTTGTCTCTTTTTTCAAAAAGTTTTTATTTTTTTATTTTTTATTTTTATTATTTCTAAAGAAATGTAAAAAGAAAGAAAGGAAATGTAAAAGAAAGAAAGTCTAAAAACTCTATGTTAGTAAACCCTCCCCCACACTTATTTCATGCATTGTCCTCAATGCATTATGATATATGTATGCATGAAACAAAATGGAAGGGGAAGGAATTATTTACAAGGAATATACAAGTGTAACTCTCACCTGGGCTTTTGGTCGCTTCCCTCTGGCCCGTTTCCCATCGTTCCAATGTGTTCTCTTTCTTGAGCTCCATTGGGAAACGGTCTGAATTATTCTAACCCTAGGTGTTTCCAGTTTCAATTGGTTGTTATTTTCATTCATACTCATTCCACCACATTGTTCACAAACAAAGTCCTTATCACCACTCTCACTCAGAATCTCATCACTTCCAATTTTAAGAAATTTTAACTCTTCTCCATATAATTCTTCAAAACTCAAATCAACATCCGGAAGTGGACAATTAGCTAACTTACCCCGAGTTGACTCATCTAAACACATGATCTCATCAGCAAACAAGTCTTCAAAAGATATATCAATTGGAGGTTCTAATACACTCTTAGTTGGCTTATTGAAAGTGAAAATATCCAAATCAACTTTCCCCGTTTGAAAGGGTACTCGGATAAGAGAATCACAAGATTGTGACTCATCTTTTGGATCTTCACTTTCCTCCTCACAATTGTTATTAATGAAGCTAACCTCAAATGTTTGATCTTTTGTTTTGTGAGGCTGTGTGTGGAAGACATTGTGTTCATGTGTCATGTTACCAAAAGTCAACCTCATTGATCCATTCCGGCAATTAATGATTGCATTTGCAGTAGCCAGGAATGGTCGTCCCAGAATGACAGGAATTTGTGCCCTTTGATTGGAATTTGACACTGGTTTTGTTTCAAGGACAACAAAGTCAACAGGATAAAAGAATTCTCCAACTTTGACAAGGACATCATGAATTATCCCCTTGGGTTTAGTGACAGAGCGGTCAGCCAATTGGATGGTCATTTGGGTCGGGAGGAGATCACCTAACCCCAATTGTTGGTACACAGAGAAAGGTAGGAGATTAATGCTGGCCCCCAAATCAAGAAGTGCCCTATTTATTGTAGTCTGTCCTATGATGCATGAAATGGTGGGGCTCCCTGGGTCTTTGTATTTAACAGGAAGTGGACCAGTGAGCAACTCATTAATGGATGATGCAAGGAAGACTTTTTTAGGGACTTGGGTCTTCCTCTTCTTGGTGCACATTTCCTTCAAAAATTTGGCATATGATGGCACTTGTTGAATGGCATCAAGAAGAGGGACATTGATTTGGTCCTTATTGAATGTTTCTTTTATCTTCTCCATGTGAGCATTTGACTTGTTATTTCTCAGCCTATTTGGATATGGTACTCTAGGCTTATAAGGTTGCTCATCTACCTTTTCTTTCCCCTTGGCTTGAGATGTGGATGGCTCTGTACTAGAAGGTGGTTTGTCAAAAGTTGGTGGCATTGGGACATGAGATGTAGGCTTTGGTACTGGATGAGATTGTGGACTAGAAACCTTATTGTCAACTTGTTTACCAGATCTCAGGGTATGAATGGCATGACAGTGACTGGGTCCTGAATCTTCAACTTTGGGATTTAGCAATGGCTGATTTGGGAACAAATTTCTTTGATTCTCAGCCAATTGCCCAATTTGGACCTTCATTTCATTCAACTCCTGCTGCTGGTTTTTGTTAAGGTTTCTATCATTTGTTTCAACTCAGATATTTCGGAATTATTTTGGGGTGGATGTTGAGGATATGGAGATTGGAACTGTGATTGGTAGAATGGTAGAAGATTCTGATAAGACTGATATGACTGTGGTGGACTTTGAGATGGATGAACATACAGTGAATTCTGATCGAAACTGGATGGATGAAACTGAGCATTGTATGGATATGGAAGTGGTAGCATATGATGCTCAGGACCAGACTGACTCCATGGAAAATTTGGATGGTTCTGCCATCCTGAATTGTAAGTGTTGGAGTATGTATGATTATTGGGTCTGGTAAACGCTGCATTCATTTTCTCCTGAAATGATTGTGGCTGATATAATGGACACTCCTCAACAACATGGCTAAGGTCATGACAGTTGGTGCAACCTGGTCTAATCAAAGGCAATGGGTTGACCTGGTTGACCACAGAATTCCCTTTTGACTCAAGCAACTCTATCCTCTTCATTAATTGTGTGATCTTGGTTTCTGCAGCTAGAGAGGATTCTTTGGAGTGTGTACCAGTTCTGGAAGTGGTGGGAGTCGGTCTATCAGGGCATGACTCCCACTGAATGGTTTTCTCAGCTAGGGTTTCAAAGAGATCCCACCCCTGATGTTCATCTTTTTTCAAGAATTCCCCTTGGCACATGGATTCTAAAAGTGTTTTCGTTTGGTAATCTAATCCATCATAGATAATCTGGCATAGACGCCATTTCTCTATGCCGTGATGGGGACACAGGGCAAGAAGGTCTTTGAAACGCTCAAGATACTTCCAGAAAGGTTCATTTGTTTCCTGCTTGAATTGCATTATGTTCTTTCTCATGAGGGCTGTTTTGTGGATAGGATAAAATTTCTTAAGAAAGACTTTAACAAAATCCTCCCATTAAGATATGGAACTGACTGGAAGATTATAAAGCCATTTCTTAGCTAAATCCTTAAGTGCAAACGGTATGAACCGTAACCTAACAGCATCCTCAGACAGTTGGGAAATTCTCATCATTTGGCATACCTCTTCAAACTCACGAATAAAGAGGTACGCATCCTCAGACTCTAGACCATGGAAATGGGGAAGTGTACTAATGAATTGTGGTTTCAGCTCAAAATTGTTTCCATTAGGCTCGGGGAGAAGAATGCATGAAGGAATGGAGGTGCGAATCGGATAAAATCGATCCTGAAGTGAGATGTTGTTGGTCATGGTGTCAAGTGGTTGTGTAAGTGCAAGTGTAGAAAGAATGATGATCACAGAACCACTCTCGTATATACAATCACAAACAACGTGCACCGATCACACCAGCGAAAAAGAAAAATAACAAACAACAAAAGAAAAAATCAATCCAAGCTTGTCTAGAGTTTCTGGTCCTAGATGACTCCTAAATAGACTGTCCACAGGAGGTTTGGTGTAGAATCTGACTATAAGCAAATCAGCCAGGGAAGGGTAAGGTTGGTGGGAGGTTTTCCGTCCGGAGACGTTCCTTAATTAAGTAACCAGCAACCTTCGGGCTTTCGGCCCTCAACCCCTTTCCTAGACACTGATTTTACAGAAGTCAATTTCCAACACTTTTCCCCCTTAGGATAATCTCCTAAGTGAGTCCGGATGTCCCTAGGGCCAACGTCTATCAAATTTTATTTACAAGCTTAGGATTGTGAGTGCGTGGGAGAATGATTTCCGGGCTAAGGAAAGGGTAATGACCTCCCCACCTTATCTTATTTACAGGTATTGCCCTTAAAATTGATTGTGCAAGTGTACGATATAAACAAACAAGGTTCACTCCAAGTAAGATAAATCAAACAAAGAGTGAGTCCTAGTCAATATGCAATGCTTACGTACCTTGTCCCCCGCACTCTTCAACAGTAAAAGTAAAGAATTGAAAGACACGTGCCTAAAATGCAAATGTCTAACAATTTTTATCAATTACAACCAATTTTTTACTGTTGAATTAATTTAGCAGGTATATGGTGCAGAATACAGAATTTCAAGTATATCAGCAGCTGTATTTTGCAGAACCAGAGGCCCTGCAGAAAATCTGTAAGTAGTGAACTCCTTATTGCCGCGTTCCCACGGCAAAATGCCGCGGCTACGCGGCAATTTGGAGGGATCCTGGGCTCTGCTTTCTTGAGCAGAGTCCCAGGTCCACTTGTATGTTACTGCAATGAATAGTTTCCTGTTTTCTTCTCCTGTAACCTGCAACAGAGAAGAAGGATCGTTTATTACTTCACTTTAACCTAAAAAAAACGTTGCTCTCCCCGGCAACGGCGCCAAAATTTGATTGGTCAAAACAAGGTACAAGAAGTTATTGCACAAGAACTAGGTATAAAAGATATGGTTCAATGTTTAGAGTTCACCTTTGGTTCTTGTTAACTTCGAATATGTGATTATTATACCTTGTTCCAATCTTCCGCTATAGCATAAAGCTATACCGAGTCGAACCACAAGGAGAGCTAGCGTAGAAGCGTTACGATACTCGTGAGAAAAAGAAAACGAGAATTCTTCTCTTGCTTAAAAGAATGAATAAACACAAAGAAAGGAATTAAAGAGTGTATGGATATGTTCATGGTGGTAAGTGAAAAGAAATCAAGAAGAGGTTTGTTGTATTCACACTAAAAGAAAAGAAAACTTTAGAAAACTTGAATGAAAGAAAACCATGACTAGCTAACCTTAACTACCTTGCCAAAACATACTAAACTCCTTGATAGTGATGCATGCCTCATGTTGATTCATTGGCATGGATATCTCTTGCTTGTTGGTCTAATTACTTTCTCACTTGGATGATGGGGATTCATTCTTGGACTTGTCTTGTAGCCTCCATAGATGGTCATCGGCCTACAAATTAGACTTTCAATAATGGAAACAAAAGAGCTACACTCAAGGGATGCTAAGGAATAGGCATACAACATTCAAGAATCGACATAATGAAGTTGTACAACAAATAGCATATTGGTGATCCATCTCCATGTTCCATCAAGGCACTAGTTCAAAGACTAGGCTCCAAGTGAGGCACACATGAATCATATGGAGAATTACAACAAGATACTTGCCAAGAAATGAAAAGAAACCCATCGGAGAAGAGAAAACCATACAAATTGCAAGATGAAGTAAAGCAATCACCCATGAGTTAGAAGTTAGCAAGGTAGTGGTTAGCTAGTACATGGAGAAAGAATTAGCTACACATCATTACAAAAGAAAAGCTAAACATGAATTAAATTGCAAGAAAGAAAACAAAGCAAGTAAGGAAAGAAATCAAACTAGAATCAAGCTCAAGTAGAGAAGTAGAGAATGGATCAATCCTTGTATAGCTCCAAGTTGTCACTCCTTGATGATACAAGCTCTCTCTCTCTCTTACAACTCTCTCTTGCAATGAAATCTAGGGAGAAGAAGATCATAGAGAGCTAAAAATCCTAAAGAAAAACTAACAAAATACAAAACTTTGAACTAATCTCTCTCTCTTCTCTGATCAGTTTTTGTACGCAGGTCCAAGTGAGGTATTTATAGGCCCAAGAGAGAATCTTCGAGATCAAGTTTGTTGCCACAAAATCTGGGATCTCAACGGCCTAGATCTGCCGCGGATTGCCGCGGGATCGCCGCGAGATCTGGGCCGTTGAGCCCAGATTTTCTGGTGAGATCTTCTTGTTGGGTTGTTAGCCACGTGGACTACTTGGATTCTCCAATTGGCGCGCGGATCTCTCTAGATCTGGATTTGAATTTGGCTTTATCTTAATCATGGATTAATCACTTAATTAGTGTTAATTAAGTGATTATTTGGATATCTCTCCATTAAGTGTGTACCTGCAAATATGTAGAGAAGAGGAGTAAAAATCACATATTTATTTGTAATATGCATGGGAGTTATGATGTAAAATATGCAATATTGGATACTAATCAATGTCTAGAATGCCTACTGCATTGCATTTGCATGTTGCATATATTGATGATATCATCAGGTTGATAGCAATTTGCAATGACACCTACAAATTTGTTGCATTTCTATATAGTACTTTGTAGGAATTTGCAGTTGGTAGTAAGATGATAGTTCCAAGCCCCTCCGAGGCTGTGAGAAAGTTGCACGCTTGGCGTACAGATTTCGATAAGAGTCTGAACAGATTTCGATAAGAGTCTGTTGTAACATCGTGAATCTGTGATCGTTGAAGTGGCTGTAGGCAGAAGCTACAGAAGAACTCCTGGTAGTTCTAGTTGTCTTCCTTGGGACATCTCGCAGATATGGCAGTTACAACCTCCCAGTTCCATGTTATTTTAGAGCTAGGAATGACTCTGAATAATATAGCTCATGACCAGTGAAAAGGATGAATTTCCAATTGATGGTTAATAGCTAGTAATTAGGGGAATTTTCCTTGCCAAACATCATGCAGAGACAGATTGCGGAGCCATTCCCGACTATCCAGATTATTGTGATCTGATTCTCGGAATAAGGCTTTGAATGACTTCAAGCTGGTCTTCCATTTCGGTGATTATTTTGCTTACAAGTGTATTGCATGTGCCAAAAGACTATCATGCATATACATACACAAATAATATGCATACATACGAGTGATCGATATTTCTCATGTTGGTCCACATTGCTGAAAACCTGCATACACTGAAATCTTGTGGTTCCAATACTCTGTTAAAGGATTTTCGGGTGGAAAATGTTCTACTATAAAGAAACTGCTAACTTTTGCAACCATCTGATTGAAGACAATTTATAAAGCTTTTCAGTACTCCTAGTTGTCATGCCCCATTATCACACAGTTGTTATCAAACCTGCAGCTCCCTACTTACATGATGACTGTCGAAAAAGACACAATGATGACATTCTCAGAGAAGCACAAGGCACACCTCGCAAAAGTTGAAACTTACATAGTGTACCTTCCTTAATGTGAGGGTGTTTGCAACCAATTTACCATTTTCCTAACACCCCCCACCCCGACGCACAACCCCCTCTACTTTAAGTGCTTGTGATAAATAAGTGTCCTACAGCCCTAACAAAATATCATTACAACAAGTAGGTAGTGTCTAAAAAGAAATCCCAAGTCCAGATTGGCTGCTTATGGAGAAACAAGAGGGAAAATATGTAGGAAGGAGAGGTACTAGTTATGTGCCCTTGGTCACCTAGTTGGAGTTGGAGGATTATCAAGTTATATGGGGGACGTGTGTCATGATCGCTTAGTGCTGATTTTATAGATTGATTTCTTTCTTTCTATTTTTGTCCATGTCTTATTTATAGTATTGTTTTATATATTAAAAATATACGTGGTTTGTGGTGGGTTTTAGATTTTTTAATATTTTAAGAATAAATTTCCTAGTTATTAACTTTATTTAGGACTATTATATATTTTTTTGGAATAAAAAATTAACATACCCATCTAGAATAACACTTAACGCTAGGATATATAGCACGGACACTCCTATCATAAAGTAGTGTCGTGTCGCACGTGCCCGGGGACACGGGTTAAATACATGCACATGTGTATTTTTTAAGAATTTATCATGTGTCAGCATGTCGTGTTCATGTTGGTATAGTTGTGTTCGTGCAACATAGACGTTAGGCTACTCGTGCTTTTAGCTACTAGGAGGATGTCATCATCATTTTCAACTATACTTTGAGGGTGACTATTACCGCTTGGACCTTCTATTGTCAATAATCAATACAGAGATTAATAGATAGACTGAATCCCCAAGTCCTGATGTGCAAACTTGTGCTCATTCTTGCAGATTTGCAAGATATGTATTTTTGGTAGTTCATATTAACCTCATGCAGAATAAATACTTTCTGTTTAGTTACTGAATTTCGATCAGAAGAAAGAAGCAAGCAGGTTGTTTTCTATCAACTGAACTGTATCACATCTTTTGTTTTTGTTTTTGTTTTTTCTTTTTCATCTTTTTGATAAGTACTCAATTCATGGCTTCTTTAAAGTTCAATGAGGTTAGACAATCCTTCTTGTTATGTTAGATTTGGTTTTAGTTAGTAAATTAATTAACCTGGCCTTGGTTACATGTATGTTTACCAATAAACGGTGAACAACTGGATTCATTATGCAACAACTGACGTTATCTTGAAATTTTATTGTGAATGATTAAAATACTTTCTCTAATTGCTAGTTTTTATTGTGAGTAGGAGTTTTCATTCTTCACCTCCAAGGAAGATGAAATTCAAGCTAATCAGCCCCTTCGATCAAGTTATCTAATGAACGGGGTAGTTCAGAAGTGTGAGAAGTCTAAACATGGTAGTGCCAAGAAGAATAGATCATGCAGCAGTCCTCCAGATGTACAGCGGTCCCTGCCTGGCCGATCCAGCATGAAACGAGGTTCAGACAGCCCCAAAATGCATCCTTTACAAACAGTTCAGTGCAAGGCTGCGGCTACTTCCAGAAAACCAAGAAAACAATCTCTTCGAGCTGGTCCCTCGTGTAGCTCGGTTTAAGCAGGCTTTGCAAAAGTTTGTCATGTATTCTTTAAATGGTGAAGTATTGGTGGCAAAAGTGCTTCCTGGTGGGTTATCATCTCATTCACATGACTATTTAGAGTGAGTTGCTCCAAAATTGACGAGCAATACCCATGTTAGGTTATGGGTCCCTGTAATTTTGTAATATTTTCCCAGATAACTTTATAGTCCCTGCTATGTTCATATAAATTGCAGGGCTGTGAAAGTAAATAGTTCATCGCCAAAAAGATAGGTCATTTTCTTTGATGTGTTCCATATGGTCAATGTATGCTTGCTGCTTGTATCATCCTTCAATTAGTTCAACTCTACACTGTACACCTTTCTGCTTATGTAACTAGGCCAGTTGTGAGATTACTTATGTGCATTTTGAAAGTTTTGTAGTTATCCTACAATTGTATTCGTCAATGTCTGGTTTGCTCTATTTAATAGCGATCAGGCTCTTGGAAGGAACAACAAAATTCTCCAGAGATCAGAGTGGATACCTGTAGTGTCAAAAAGGTCTGTGTTGCCTCTTTTACCATTGCCAAGTCTCCCAATCTATTGTTATGTTATCTTCTCTGTAGTGATGAGAGATTCTCACCTTGCTTAAATTAGCTAGTCATGCTTGAATCCTTCTCCTTTTAGAATCCATTCAATAACTGTGACCTTGTCTCCTTTGCAGTTGCATAAACTTCTATTAAGGCTGCGGATATCAGACAGTTTTGTACCTTTTCCTGCTTCAAAAGTTTATGACATGCGATCATATGAAACACACTTATTGTATGGCACACACTACTTTGATGAGTTAAATTTTTATTTGGAGCAGAAATTGGTCTGAGAGCATATCTGCTATCTACATTAATTTCGAAACAAGACTTGCCCTATGTCGATGTTGGGAGTTGAGACAGCAGAGGGGGATTGGAGAAGATTGATGACCGAGAAGCTGTGTTTTCATGTTAGCATGCTTTTATTTTTTGGCATTATGTTTGTAGGTACTAGAAAAATGGACCAGCTATTCATGTGAGAGAAGGCAGCAGCTGGGGAGTGGTGCGTTCATGCAGGAGTCGGAAAGCCGAAACAAAAAAATAAAATTAAAAATAAAGAGAAAAAAATAAAATAAACAAAAAATAGAGAGAAATTTGTATCATAAAACTCCTAATAATTAGCCAATTTTAATATTAGTTCCCACAAATAAAATATTTGATCCTTTATTTTGACGAGTTTTTGTATTTATTCCATGTAATTAAGCAGTAGTATTAAAAGAATGGTGATTTTAAAAATTTGCAGTAAATTAAAACATAAAAGAAATAATCATGAAGATTCGCATATAGAAGGTCTTGCTCAAGGGCCCAACAGTCTCCCAGGATGTCGGGACTCTACCGAGGCTAAAAGACTTCCTTAAGAGCTTTAACAATCTCGCAAACTATGTTGAAGTGCATAGGCACTGCAACATCGTGTATTGCGAATCCGATCCGTTATTTTGTGCCCCCCAAATCTTTGAAATTCTTGCTCTGCCACTGGAGAAATGAGAAAGGTTTGGGCGGTTTTGGGCCGTCTGATCGCAGTAATGGAGCCAGGATTTTAAAAAACGGGGAGGGCACAAAATATATTACAAGTCTTGAGCAAGCTTCTTGCAAGTGCATATAGGCACTAAGCAACATCAGCACGTGGCCGAGAGACACTGATAGTAGCAAATGTTTCTAGAAACACACGTATTAAAAGAGGAGAATTAAAATGAAAAGAAAAAAAAAACAAAGCGCTGATAGAAATTGATAATAATTTAAAAATGGAATAATCACTACAATTTAATCATCAACCAAGAGAAAGATTCAAACCTTACAACAAAGCTGCCCCAATCAAACCATAATTTCCTTATTTATATATCAAACAAATGAAATTCAACCCAAAATACACAAAAATTAAAAACTTTCAGAGAATTTTCATCAATTCTTATAAGACGAAAGCCATCAGTCTCGTAAAAAGGAAGACAGAACAAGTTTGTACTCATAAACTCAATTTGAAGTGAGTAATGGACTATAAATGCTAATACTTGAGGCAGGTCAAGATTTCTTCACATACACGAGCTGGAACATAGAAAGAGTTTGTATGAAAAAACAAACATTAATCTTTAGCAAGTTCAAGAAGAGTATCTTCATGAACCACAAACATCTCATACCTCCTATAGTCCTATGTGCAAAGTATTCACCAACAATCAGCTCTCATTTCCCATGTACTCATTTTCCATGTACTTCTAGGAAGCTGTGATGGAGATTCTTAGTCACAGACGGTTGGACGCTCCCAATTGATCTAACAAAACACAGAGGAAAAAACACTTTTTTGGTCAGGAGTGAAAGTACACCTGAAAGGGGGATGAATAGGTGTAATACTAATCTAATGTCAATTAATGCGAAAATGCAACAATTATAAAATGAATGATGCCAACGGTCAACTTAAATTAAGAAGTGAAGCCAGATTCCCAATAAAGCGTTATGGAACTTCTCCTCTATATTCCTCTAGACAATGAGTTGAGGTGCTCAATTGCATTCTTAGTTGAGAGTGAAAACAAACAAGTATAAATGATGCTATATATGAATATCAAGTACAAATAAAAGTAAAACAAAAGTGTAAGCAACAACAAGTAGAGTAGAGCAAGAGAGAAAGTAATCGCAAATACAAAAGATTTGTTTCAAAGTTCAAGCACAAAGCTCTACGTCCCCGTCTTCACCGCGTGAAGGGGTTCCACTATCCACTAAGGATCTTTCCACAGAGGAGCTTCCACAGAGGAACTACAATGATATACACAAGATCAGAGTACACACCCCAACTCTCAATCCTCTACACAAGAGGTAGCACAAAACCAATGAGGTTTACAAGTTTTTAGTAATCACAAAGATCATAATCACTCTCTATTACAACTTTCTATAGTATATGATGAGAAGTGAGGTTCAAGAAATTCGTGAGAGAGAAAAATCAGTTGAAATGAATAAATTTAAGAGCTGAAAACTTACAGAAATTGGTTTGAAAATGAGAGCATTTGAAACAAGAAAACTAGAAATTTTCTCTTTTGAATAAATCAGAATTTTCAAGTATTTTCAAAAATAATTCAAAACTTTCTTATCTTTTTTATATTTTATCCTCTCCCAATGAGCTATATATATAGGCAAGTGATAAACACTTTTAGTATAACTTATTATAATCACTTAGAGGGGGATGAATAGGTGACTAGCTAATCTAATGATGAATTAATACGAAATTAAAACTATTAATGCTAACTAAAAATTCTTAAGCTAAACACACCAAGTATAACATAAGAGTGTAGCCGGATTCCCCGTGAAGGGCTCTGGACTATCTCCTCAAGATTCCTCTAAATAAGAGTTGAGTGCCGCTATGGCTCTCTTGGTTGAATACAAGTGTGAGCAAACAATCCCCACGCATATAGCAATATGGCACAAGATATATCAAGCATATAAAGATATGAACAATTTAAGTATGCAAGATATAAACACAAGTGAGAGATAGAGAGAGCAATCGCAAACACGGGAGATTTGTTTCGAGGTTCGAGCACCTTTACTCTACGTCCCCACCTTCAACGCTATGAAGGATTTCCACTAAAAACGATCCCACCGGATCACTCGGTACCGCAACACCTATAAGAGAGTTCACACTAGAACTCCTTTGGACTCTCCAGTCCCTCTCTTATTCCTGCAAGGACAACAAATGCAAGCACACTAGCTTGCCGAGGCCGCACCTCTACACCGAGCTCTTACTAGAATTGAAACACCACGAACCCGCAAGTCCACCTTCTCAAAGTATAATGTAGAACACTTTGGTGATCACAACACTTTGATCATCTAAAATCCTCTCACAACAAAGATCCCTATAGGATTGATATAGTAATGGATAGCTCAAGTGTGTGTGAGAAAAACAAGGATTGATTTGTGGTTAAAAACTCAAGAAATCACTTTTGAAAAGTCTTGATAAACTCTCCTTTTGATTTGAAAATATTGGCTCTAAAACATGTGGATAAAACCACTGATAAAGGTAGGAAAAACTAGCCCAAAAACTCTCTTGAAATCTTTTAGAAAACAGTTCAAGGGAACCCTAATTTATAGGCATCCAAAAACTAGCCATTGGGGTCCAAATCAGCAGTTCAGACTGCTGTCGGTCGACCGGCCGGTCGACTGCCGACCGTTGTGCCACCGGTCGACCGGCCGGTCGACTGTGGCCTGGATACAGAGAGCAGAGGCTCTCTGCCGGTCGACCACCCGGTCGACCGGGGCCAGATCCAGAGAGCAGAGTTCTCTGGCTGTCGACCGGGTCGGTCGACCGACCCTCCAGCCAAACAAGCCGTGCACGTTTTGTGCACGTCGGTCGACCGACCTCTGTCTCGATCGACCGTGCGGTCAACCGGCAGAAGGCCAGAAACAACATTTTTAGGGATTAAAAACTTGTTATTTTTCCTTCAATAAAATCCCATAAATTCTCTAAAAATCTACAAAAATAAGTTCAGTAATATACTTTGATATACAAACATATTTGAGTAAAAATCAAAACATGTTACAAACATTTTGAACTATTTTTGTAATATGAAAGTTTTGCCTTAAACAAAAATCTGTATTTTTCAAATTGAAAACCGATTTTTTCAAAACTCCTTCAAATATAAAAACAAGATATTCTAAATACTTTTAAAGATTAGTGTGTATGGATATGATCCACTACACATATATGGTGAAATATCTATGTTTTTGACATTAAGCTCAATAAATGGTTTTGGTAAAAACATGTAGACCTTGAATCTCAAAGACCAAAACGGTATTTTTCAAAACAAAAATTCTTTTATGAAAACACATATAAATCTTATGTGTGAGTGTATATGTACTTGAGCAATCCACCAACTAATCTATTCTTTACATTTTATCTAAAAATAAAATCTTACTGAAAACAAACCTAGACACAAGTCTTCTCTTGAAGGTCTTCTTCTTCTTGACTTGGTCCAAACCATGATCCAATGAGTTAGACTCCTCTTGAGTACTTGATGTGGTATTGATGCACAAGCTCTTGAATCAACACGTGCTAGCTCCAAAACTTGACTTTAAATCCTTTGTTGAAGCTAAACACCTACTAAGATCTTGATCACAAATCTGAAACTAATTAAACACAAGATCATTAGTACTATAACTACATGAGTTAATCATCATCAAAACTAGAGTGATGGGCATTTGGGCCAACACTTATCAGGTTATTAGGAAAGAGATTAAGTTTAAAAAGGACAAAAATACATGTTGGATAATAAGTTAAAAATCTCATATTTTAAAAACTAGTCGTTTCTTTAGCTCTTACAGAACATCGGTCGATCGGCAGGTCGACCGATAGTTCAAGAGTTTGAACTATCAGTTGGACTTCGATCGACTGCCCGACCGACCGATCTCAACAGAGACCAATGGTCAACAAAACTCTGTCAGTCAGTCATCCAACAAAGGTACATAGCGTGCACACAACTGACCACGAGGTTCGGTCGACCGACCTGACCTGAAAACATATTTTCAGATATATTTTGAAATCAAGCTCATTTTTAAATATTTGGTATTGGTTTGAAAAGTGATTTGGTAATACATAAGCCATGGGATACATGATAGAAACATGATATATAAATTGCAAAACATATGAGATATATATTAAATACTAAACCTTGTAGAATACCAAAACGGGAAAACTAGATGTGAAAACTTGTATTTATAAACTTATATTTTTATGTGTGACTTCTTGAGCATTAATTCTACATTCTATAGTTTAAATATTCTATTTTCTTACATATGTTCTATATATCTTCAAGCAATCTTTAAGAAGGCTTCTTCAAATATAAATCTTGATCGTATAAACTTGAGCCATTTCATTGAGTGATCTTGAGACTCTTCCTTTTCAGGAAGAACACATCAAAATGTCTTTTGAATCTGAAATACTTAAAACACTTAAACTTGATTAGTACCGAATAACTTTATGTGATTTGTAATAATCAAAACAAAATCGGAGAGTGTACACTTTTGCCAACAATCTCCCCTTTTTTGATAATGATAATACATATGAGTTATTTAGAATAAACAATATAGAAAGGTTGAAAAGATCCCCCTAAAATTATGCTTATCTATCAAATTTCAATATCTCATAATGATCTCTAAGAAAGTGATATCTAATTTCTATAAGCTTGGTCTTACTATGTTGATTTACATTCTTGGTCATATGAATGATACTAGTATTATCACAAAATATTTTACTATAGTCAAAATGCAAATAATAATCAAGAAGAGTATGTTTCATCTAAAGAACTTGTGCACAATAAGCCCCAACCACAACATATTTCGCCTTGGTGGTTGAGAGGACTACAGAATTTTGCTTCTTGGAAGACCATGAAATGAGATAATTTTCTAGAAATTGACTAGTTCCACTAGTGCTCTTCTTATCCTCTCTACAACCGGCATAGTCAACATCCAAATAACTCGTCATTGAAAATTGTTCGATTTTCAGATACTACAAGCCCATTCAAATAGTGCCCTTAAGGTATCTAATAATGCATTTATGACAATCAGGTGAGACTCTTTTGGACAAGATTGAAATCTAGCACATAGATACACATTAAACATAATATCTGATATATTAACTGTTAAGTAAAGTAAACTACCAATCATGCTACGATAAAGTTTAATGTCAACATTTTTACCTTGTTCTGTCAAGCTTAGTTGTGGTAGCTATGGAGTCTTGCTAATCTTCGCAGTTTCAAGCCCAATTTCTTGATAAGCTCTCTTGTATACTTGGCTTGATTGATGAAGATCCCATCAGCCCATTGCTTGATTTGGAGTCCAAGGAAATAGATGAGCTCTCCCATTATACTCATTTCAAACTCTTTCTTCATACATGATTCAAAATTCTTACAAAGCTTTTCATTAGTAGATCCAAAAATGATATTATCACCATATATTTGCACTATCAAGATATCATTATCTACAAGCTTTGTAATCAAGGTAGGTCAATTTGCCTTCAACAAAACTATTTAAAACAAGAACATTACTCAATCTTTCAAACCAATCTCTTGGAGCTTGTTTTAAACTATATGTCTTTTCAAGTTTAAAAATAAAATCCGAATGTGTAGGATAAAACATGAAAGTACACCTAGAGGGGGTGAATAGGTAATGCTTATCTAAAGGTCCAAATGCGAAAATGCGACAATTTATTATATGAATGATGCAAACGGTCAACTCAAATCAAAAAGTGAAGCTGGGCTCTAGAACTTCTCCTCTATATTTTCTAGACAATGAGTTAAGGTGATCAATTGCCTTCTTGATTTAGAGAGTGAAAACCGACAAGAATGAATAATGCTAATAAGAGAAATAGAAACAAAAACACAAGTGTAAGAAAATAAAGAGTAAGAGCAAGAGAGAAAATAATCATAAACACAAGAGATTTGCTTTAAGATTCAAGCACCAAGCTCTACGTCCTAACCTTCACTGCGTGAAGGATTTCACTGTCCACTAAGGATCTTTCCACAAAGTGAAATCACCTAGAGGGGGGGTGAATAGGTGATATGCTAATCTATAAACTAAATGCGCTAAATGCGGAAGCTTAATAACTAATTTGCAACACACTTAGTACAACACACAAGTGTAGCTGAATTCCCCGTTAAGGGCTCTGGACTAACTCCTCTTGATTCCCCTAGATATAGGTTGAGGTGCTATATGAAGCTCTTGTGGTTAAGTACAAGTGAGGCACACACACAAGCAAGCTAAGCATATAAAGATGAACAATATGAAATAATGCAAGGCACAAATGCAAGCAATAAGATATGAATGAATGAATGATGCTTTGCACAAATAAAAGAGAGAGAGTTAGAGAGACAATGGATCAAACGCAAACACAAAGATATGTTCTGAGGTTCGAGCCCCTAGCTCTACGTCCCTGCCTTCACCGAGAAGGATTTCTAATCCACAATCTTGTCCACCGAGTACTCCCACCGAGGGAACCTTCACCGAGAAGGATTTGTACAACAAGGGAGTACAGAACTCCTCTCTCAAACACCGCCTCACAACCGAGGGGTAGGCCCGTAGCCAAACAACAACCAACACCTCTACTGAAGAGGGTTACAAACCAAACTCCACCTCTCACTAGAGGGAGTAAACCAATCACCCGATCAACCTCTACCAAAGAGGGATACAACAAAAGTAAGGGTGTACAACTTGGAGGCTACAACAACCTCAAACAATCTCTTCTTTTCACAAAACAAGATCCTAATAGAATAGGATAGAAGATATAGCTCAAGTGTGGAAATTAAGGTGTTTTGAAAATCAAATAACAAAGAAAAATCCTTGGGAAAACACTTGCAATATGATAGAAATGAAGATCTAAAGCAATATCCCAAAAACCTATTTTTCTTTGAATTTTTCAAACCCTTGAAAAACAATAAAGATGAAATCTTTAAGCTCTTAAACACTTTTTAAAACTTATAAAAACACTTCAGAAAATTAAGAATTTTTGCTCTTAAAAATCTTGTCCAAAACCCCCAAGAAATGGGGTATTTATAGCCCAAACAGAAAACTAGCCGTTAGGCTGATTTGGCAACCTGACAGGCTGGCGGTCGACCGCCAACGGTCAAAAATATGACTGTTGGGGAAATCCGGTCGACCGCCCGGTCGACCGCCCAGATACAGAGAGCAGGGCTCTCTGGTCCGGTCGACCGCCCAGATACAGAGAGCAAAGCTCTCTGGTCCGGTCGACCGGCTCACTTGTAACACCCCGCTCCCAGAATACGTACTTAGTTGCGTATTCATATTTTCGATCGTATTTTTCGTTTTACTTCCTGTATTTATTATGAATTGTTTATATGATTGTTTTGTCTTGGATCCGGATTCGTGGACTCGAAGTCAGCCCTAGTCTGAACCGGGGACCGATCCTAGTGAATTGCTCGATTTGGTCTTTTCGCTATTCCGATTTGACCGATTTTAGTTTTAAATATCGTTTTCAATATTCTAGATTTTTCATGATTTTCTGGAATTTTCCTGAATTAAGTTGTAAATCTTCAAAACCGGTGTCGACCAGTGCCGCTGACCGATTTCCGGATTTTTAATTTACAAACGAAGTTGAATTTCTAGAAACGGCTTTCACATAACTTCTTAAAATCATATTTTCTATCTAAATACTTTTTCTGGGATTTTTCAGAATTTATCAAAATCCGGCCGACCGGTGTAGACCAGTGTCAACGTTTGACTTCAGGGTTTTTATTTTGAAAATGAGATTTTATTTCTGAAAACCGATTTCACCAAAAATCTTTTTATAATATTTATTATTTTTAAGAATTTTTGGAAAGCTTTCCGAGTTACTTTATTTTTCGGGCTTTTCTTAAGTTTTCGGTGTTTTCCCAGAGACCGGAATAGTGTCCAGATATTTTTTCACTTTTTCTCTCTCCTCGCTAGACGCGAGTTTCACCAACTTGAATTCCGCATTTAATGCAGAGATCCTCTCCATACTGCATTTAATGCATTTCAGATCAACTCCCATCAAGTCAAATCTGACTTTTGTCCTTTTGTCAAACGCAACCTTCGCACTTCCCTGGACGCGGCTTTAAATTCCGCGTTTGGCTCATTTTGGCCTAAACGCAGGCATAAAGGCTGCGTTTGGAGAGGGAAACACAAGTTCTCTTTTTGTGTTTCTTTTCTTTGAAAAGTATGCACATTATTATATTCATTCCCATCCTTTATATAAATGCCTCCACTCCTTCTCTCTCATTCATTTTTTCCTTTCATTCTTCTTCTTGTTTCCTGCAACCACCAATAGAGAGCATGGCAGCCCATTTCCATGGGTTTGAGCCATGTTCCCTCCTTTGGCTAGCCATTTCTCCACCATCTCCTCCTCCATTTCCACCACCAACACCACCACCTCATTCTCCTTCATCTCCTCCTCCATTTCAACCATAACACCACCACCTCACCACCTTCTTCTTCCTCTCTTTCCACCAAACAACCCATTCTTACCACCACCTTCTCCATCATTTCCACCACCACCTATACCTCCTTGGCCACCACGAACCACACCAATATCAACTCCTCGGCGAGCTCTTTCATTCTAGCCAACCTGTCGCTCTCCGAAGCATCGTTTGCAAAATCCCATTTGTCAAATTGAACTATACTTGCACCATCAACCTCTCTCCTTCTCTTTTAGGGCCGGCCACCTCCTTTGGATTGGGGCCGAGCTCTTCTTCGTCGGCAACCTCTCCGTTGATTATTCCGGTAATCGTTTACGATTATTCCGGTAATCATTTAGGTGACAGTTGCAACGACAACACCAACGTGACCACCACCATCTTCACTTCCACCATCACTTATACCATCACAATACCACCTCCATCTCTTTTGCTTCAACCACCAACAAAATCACCTTTCCCTTCCTCTCTGTTTGATTACTAACGCGGAGCCCACTTTCCCGCATCTGCCCACTTTCCCGCGTCTGCCCACTTTCCCGCATCTGCAACCCCGCGTCTTCATCCTCACTTTACTGATTCATCCTTCTCCTCCTCTTTTTAATATATAATCGCGTTGGTTACTTAAATTCTGGAACTTGGGATTTCCGGTGTTACTTGAAGTTTTAGGCGAGTGTTCTCGCTCTCGCCTCCATTTGGGTTTCCCCGCTTCGTCGGGTCGACATGTATTTTATTCCATGTTTTCTTGTATTATGTATTGGGCTGAGTCCCTGTATTTGTGTATGGCCGAGTGCCAATGACTGGACCCTTCAGCCTCCGGTTTCTCACTATCTCGAAAGAGACGTGATTGGGACCGTCAGGTTTCTCAGCTCCGCCTGGTTATCATGATCAGCGTTCAGCACTTTACCACTAGATTCGTCTAGGTGAGATGCTGCCGGAATTCCTACTCGCACCTTAAGCCGAGTTGTCCCGGTAATCATGCCAGACGCTCCAGTGTTAAACACTGTTTGCTGTCTGTACACTCCAGCTTGCTCAGCTTCGCTTGATTGTGCTCAGCTACTATTCTACCACATGCCCTGTTCTTACCTGACATGTTAACACTAGACATACTTTATACATGCTACTATTTAACTCCTGTTTGTACCACCTGACAACTGTTGTGTTATCACCTGACACCATGACATGATACTTCTTGGCAAGGCCCCTTGTTATGATATGACTTGCCACCGGACTAATATCAATCTCTTGACATGACTTGTCACCTGCTAAATATCATCCTCCTGTCATGCTATCACTTGACACCCGGCATGATATACTTGACTCTCATGATTATCACGATAACGGGAATGATGACCTGACATCTTGATAGTACAAACTGTACTCCTGTTACAAATGTGATACCTTATAGTACGAACCAGTACTCCTGACATACATGTATTCCTGATAATCCTGACTTGCTCTTGCTCATTCCCGAAATCTGATAATCATCTAATAAACCATAAAACTGGACAACTTGCATCGGGTCGGGGAAACTTGCGGCTATCAATATGTGTTCGTGTTTACAGTGGTACTAGGCATGTTCTGTAACTAAAACTTCCGGTCTGACCTGTGGGCCTCCAGGCGACCGAGGGGAGTGCTGGCTCCCTCCTTCTTGGTACCATCTTGATAAGGGCATGATATAAGACCCTCCTGAGGCCTTGCGGCCGGTTCCATACACCAGCGATGGAACGTCCTGGGTCGTGGTCCCGGGCATGTACGGGACCCACTGTAAATATAGTTCGTTGATACCCCCGCTGGTTTCCAATAACAACCTTGCTTTACTCGGATGTGGATATATGTGTGCTGGGACGCTAGTTCACATATCTAGACATCAGGGTAAGATGAGTAATAATAATAATAAAGTGCCAAGATAATAACCTGCTCTTTAAGTTGTAAGTAGAAGTATGTGGAATGAGACGCATACTGAAACCTGCAACTTAGACGGCTATGAATCTGTGATATGCCTCGCCATATTTGCTTGTACTGGATTTTACTTCGGATTTTCGGTTTTATGACTATTATTATATTTGCTGCTCATACCCTGCTCCACTACCTGTATTCCATTCCTTCAGTCTCCTATTCTTGTCTTAACATACCACGAGTACTTCCTGCTTGATATCACTTATCATGTCTACTTTCTCCTGCATGCTTCTGCTCACGACACAGTTTTCAATGTATGATTATGATTCGGTTTTATCGATACACTTGTACTTATCTCAGCACGCCATCCGACTTTTGTATCATCACTCGCCTGGGGAGTTCTATCTGACTCCCCTGGATTCTCATGTCCAGGTCATGGAGCTTGGAGCGTGTGGATTCTCCCAGTTGCCGATCAGAGTGACGCAGCTGAAGCGTGGATCCCCAGCAGACCATCGGAAGCTCTATCCTTCCAGGCCCCCCTGTGTGCCTCTCGAGTTTTCCTTTTGTAAACTCGTGAGTGCCTGTGTACTGTTCATACTGGTACATCTCTTTGTAATCTCGCAATTGCGCATATCAGTGATGTAATATTCATGTAATATTGGATCACCTCTGGTGATAACTTTGTAATTGTACTCATATGTTGGAATGTATAATGCACCACTTGCTTCCATACTCTGATTCTTGCCTGTACTGATGCTTAGCGTATATACGTGAGGGTATTTCTGACCTGCGTATATACGTTGCAGTAACGTCTCCGTACCCGCCGGGATCGGGGCGTTACAGGGTGGTATCAGAGTCTAGGCTCTCGCATCCTCAGTACGTCCAGACGGCAAATTAATGGTAAAGATATTTGCAACTGGAATGCATGAGTCCTGGTTATACAATCCAACTACAAGTACAGAGTTATCTATTTTCTTGATCATCTTTCCTTTGATTCCTAATCCCTCCTATCTTTCCCCTGTTTTGGTTTTTCGAAGCCTTTATACCAACTTAAGATATGAATAAACTAGAGGGGTAGTGGCTGGTTCTAAATGAAGCTATGATATGATCTCTTCGGCCAATTCTATGAAGCTTGGGTATTCTCAAGATTGATCCCGATCGGGTGATCTTTCAGAAGTCAGTAGTCGGGATTCTCTACGGGTATTCTATATTCTCGGTTATATCTTTCAGAGTGATCGATGCCTGGTATCAGAATTCTCAATTATCGGTCTTCTTTATTATGCTCAAGACTATCAGGGTTTTCATTATCTTCAGTATTCTGGCTCATTCGTGGAGCAACATTAAGTATGCAGTACAGCGGGAATTCTATTGCAAAGTTGTGTAATCAGTCAGTATTATTTGGCATCGTTCGGAGATTTATACAGCCGGAAGTGCAGATGATGTCTATATTCTGATTGTTGTTCAGTCAACTTGAGAGCCCTACCTATAGTGACTCGTATCTTAATTGGTATAATTCCGCCCTTGTCCTCTTGGTGTTCAATTTACCCCTTATCGAAATTGCGAGGACGCAATTTTTGTAAGGTGGATGGATTGTAACACCCCGCTCCCAGAATACGTACTTAGTTGCGTATTCATATTTTTCGATCGTATTTTTCGTTTTACTTCCTGTATTTATTATGAATTGTTTATATGATTGTTTTGTTTTGGATCCGGATTCGTGGACTCGAAGTCAGCCCTAGTCTGAACCGGGGACCGATCCTAGTGAATTGCTCGATTTGGTCTTTTCGCTATTCCGATTTGACCGATTTTAGTTTTAAATATTGTTTTCCAATATTCTAGATTTTTCATGATTTTCTGGAATTTTCCTGAATTAAGTTGTAAATCTTCAAAACGGTGTCGACCAGTGCCGCTGACCGATTTTCAGATTTTTAATTTACAAACGGAGTTGAATTTCTAGAAACGGCTTTCACATAACTTCTTAAAATCATATTTTCTTCTAAATACTTTTTCTGGGATTTTTCAGAATTTATCAAAATCCGGCCGACCCGGTGTAGACCGGTGTCAACGTTTGACTTCAGGGTTTTTATTTTAAAAATGGGATTTTATTTCTGAAAACTAATTTCACCAAAAATCTTTTTATAATATTTATTATTTTTGAGAATTTTTGGAAAGCTTTCCGAGTTACTTTATTTTTCGGGCTTTTCTTAAGTTTTCGGTGTTTCCCCAGAGACCGGAATAGTGTCCAGATATTTTTCCACTTTTTCTCTCTCCTCGCTAGACGCGAGTTTCACCAACTTGGATTCCGCATTTAATGCAGAGATCCTCTCCATACTGCATTTAATGCATTTCAGATCAACTCCCATCAAGTCAAATCTGACTTTTGTCCTTTTGTCAAACGCAACCTTCGCACTTCCCTGGACGCGGCTTTAAATTCCGCGTTTGGCTCATTTTGGCCTAAACGCAGGCATAAAGGCTGCGTTTGGAGAGGAAAATACAAGTTCTCTGTTTGTGTTTCTTTACTTTGAAAAGTATGCACATTATTATATTCATTCCCATCCTTTATATAAATGCCTCCACTCCTTCTCTCTCATTCATTTTTTCCTTTCTTTCTTCTTCTTGTTTCCTGCAACCACCAACAGAGAGTATGGCAGCCCATTTCCATGGGTTTGAGCCATGTTCCCTCCTTTGGCTAGCTATTTCTCCACCATCTCCTCCATTTCCACCACCAACACCACCACCTCATTCTCCTCCATCTCCTCCTCCATTTCAACCATAACACCACCACCTCACCACCTTCTTCTTCCTCTCTTTCCACCAAACAACCCATTCTTACCACCACCTTCTCCACCATTTCCACCACCACCTATACCTCCTTGGCCACCACGAACCACACCAATATCAACTCCTCGGCGAGCTCTTTCATTCTAGCCAACCCGTCGCTCTCTGAAGCATCGTTTGCAAAATCCCATTTTGTCAAATTGAACTACACTTGCACCATCAACCTCTCTCCTTCTCTTTTAGGGCCGGCCACCTCCTTTGGATTGGGGCCGAGCTCTTCTTCGTCGGCAACCTCTCCGTTGATTATTCCGGTAATCGTTTACGATTATTCCGGTAATCATTTAGGTGACAATTGCAACGACAACATCAACGTGACCACCACCATCTTCACTTCCACCATCACTTATACCATCGCAATACCACCTCCATCTCTTTTGCTTCAACCACCAACAAAATCACCTTTCCCTTCCTCTCTGTTTGATTGCTAACGCGGAGCCCACTTTCCCGCATCTGCCCACTTTCCCGCCTCTGCCCACTTTCCCGCATCTGCCCACTTTCCCGCGTCTGCCCACTTTCCCGCATCTGCCCACTTTCCCGCATCTGCAACCCCGCGTCTTCATCCTCACTTTACTGATTCATCCTTCTCCTCCTCTTTTTAATATATAATCGCGTTGGTTACTTAAATTCTGGAACTTGGGATTTCCCGGTGTTACTTGAAGTTTTAGGCGAGTGTTCTCGCTCTCGCCTCCATTTGGGTTTCCCCGCTTCGTCGGGTCGACATGTATTTTATTCCATGTTTTCATGTATTATGTATTGGGCTGAGTCCCTGTATTTGTGTATGGCCGAGTGCCAATGACTGGACCCTTCAGCCTCCGGTTTCTCACTATCTCGAAAGAGACGTGATTGGGACCATCAGGTTTCTCAGCTCCGCCTGGTTATCATGATCAGCGTTCAGCACTTTACCACTAGATTCGTCTAGGCGAGATGCTGCCGGAATTCCTACTCGCACCTTAAGCCGAGTTGTCCCGGTAATCATGCCAGACGCTCCAGTGTTAAACACTGTTTGCTGTCTGTACACTCCAGCTTGCTCAGCTCCGCTTGATTGTGCTCAGCTACTATTCTACCACATGCCCTGTTCTTACCTGACATGTTAACACTAGACATACTTTATACATGCTACTATTTAACTCCTGTTTGTACCACCTGACAACTTTTGTGTTATCACCTGACACCATGACATGATACTACTTGGCAAGGCCCCTTGTTATGATATGACTTGCCACCGGACTAATATCAATCTCTTGACATGACTTGTCACCTGCTAAATATCATCCTCCTGTCATGCTATCACTTGACACCCGGCATGATATACTTGACTTTCATGATTATCACGATAACGGGAATGATGACCTGACATCTTGATAGTACAAACTGTACTCCTGTTACAAATGTGATACCTTATAGTACGAACCAGTACTCCTGACATACATGTCTTCCTGATAATCCTGACTTGCTCTTGCTCATTCCCGAAATCTGATAATCATCTAATAAACCATAAAACTGGACAACTTGCATCGGGTCGGGGGAAACTTGCGGCTATCAATATGTGTTCGTGTTTACAGTGGTACTAGGCATGTTCTGTAACTAAAACTTCCGGTCTGACCTGTGGGCCTCCAGGCGACCGAGGGGAGTGCTGGCTCCCTCCTTCTTGGTACCATCTTGATAAGGGCATGATATAAGACCCTCCTGAGGCCTTGCGGCCGGTTCCATACACCAGCGATGGAACGTCCTGGGTCGTGGTCCCGGGCATGTACGGGACCCACTGTAAATATAGTTCGTTGATACCCCGCTGGTTTCCAATAACAACCTTGCTTTACTCGGATGTGGATATATGTGTGCTGGGACGCTATTTCACATATCTAGACATCAGGGTAAGATGAGTAATAATAATAATAAAGTGCCAAGATAATAACCTGCTCTTTAAGTTGTATGTAGAAGTATGTGGAATGGGACGCATACTGAAACCTGCAACTTAGACGGCTATGAATCTGTGATATGCCTCGCCATATTTGCTTGTACTGGATTTTACTTCGGATTTCCGGTTTTATGATTATTATTATATTTGCTGCTCATACCCTACTCCACCACCTGTATTCTATTCCTTCAGTCTCTTATTCTTGTCTTAACATACCACGAGTACTTCCTGCTTGATATCACTTATCATGTCTACTTTCTCCTGCATGCTTCTGCTCACGATACGGTTTTCAATGTATGATTATGATTCGGTTTTATCGATACACTTGTACTTATCTTAGCACGCCATCCGGCTTTTGTATCATCACTCGCCTGGGGAGTTCTATCTGACTCTCCTGGATTCTCATGTCCAGGTCATGGAGCTTGGAGCGTGTGGATTCTCCCAGTTGCCGATCAGAGTGACGCAGCTGAAGCGTGGATCCCCAGCAGACCATCGGAAGCTCTATCCTTCCAGGCCCCCCTGTGTGCCTCTCGAGTTTTCCTTTGTAAACTCGTGAGTGCCTGTGTACTGTTCATACTGGTACATCTCTTTGTAATCTCGCAATTGCGCATATCAGTGATGTAATATTCATGTAATATTGGATCACCTCTGGTGTTAACTTTGTAATTGTACTCATATGTTGGAATGTATAATGCACCACTTGCTTCCGTACTCTGATTCTTGCCTGTACTGATGCTTAGCGTATATACGTGAGAGTATTTCTGACCTGCGTATATACGTTGCAGTAACGTCTCCGTACCCGCCGGGATCGGGGCGTTACATCACTGTGCTGCCAGACGTGCACAGCTCTGTGCACGTCAGTCGACCGTACGGTCGACCGGCCCTTGGTGCGGTCGACCGACCTGGCCTGTCAGCCACAGTCTGGGTCAGAAACTGGGTCAGAAAAACATGTTAAAATATTTCTAAAAATTCTTTTATCTCTTCTAAAAATCCACAAAAATAGTTTTATCGTTTTGCATTGATATATAAACATGTGATAAAAATTTCAACTCAAATATCAAGCAATTTGAACTATTTTTGTGTCTTATCATTTTTACCAAAAACCAAAACTAGTATTTTATCAAACTTGGATTTTTCAATAGGAAATCTGATTTTCCTAAAACTTATAGAAATACAAAAACATGATATTTGAACATTATTACGCATGTTGCATATGGACATAGGTCCAATATACATGAAACAAATATATCATAGTTTTTGTCTTTTATTCCAAAAATATGTTTTGTTAAAAATACCAAAACATAAAACTACATGAATAGGTATGTCAAATTAAGTTTGTATAATTCATGTAAGCATGTATATATATATAGAGCACATCTAATATACATAAAAACAAAGTAAACTTATTTTGAACAATCTATTCATGAAAACCAATTCCAAAACATAAAACTTGTGTGTGTTGTGCACTTGAGCATATCAACTATTCTAAGCTTTACAAATGGATCTAAACACGCTAAACTATGGATACCTAAGTCTTCTTGACGATCTTCATCTTCAAGCCGACTTGGTCCAAACACCGTGATCCAACGACATGGCTATGAATGATCTTGACGCTCGGGCTCGGGAATCACCAAGTGAAGGCTTACAAACTTCTCTTTTTGAAGCAATCACCAACTAATATCTTGTTATATGATCTGAAACTAAAATCACAAGATTATTAGTAAACATAACTACATGAGTTAATCATCATCAAAACTAGAGAGGAAGGCCTCCAGGCCAACAATCTCCCCCTTTTTGATGATGACAAAACTCATGGAGTTATATATGCATGGATTAAAGTTAAGCTTCAAAGAAGCTCCCCCTTAACTCATGCATAAACAAATAAATATAAATATGCAATGAATTATGAAACATGAAACATGCATAGATATGCATAAACAATAAAAGGCTCTAGATATCAATGAAATTTTCAAAATTAAATTTTCAAAAACATGCTCTAGATACCAATTAAACTTATACCAATTAAACTTAATATATGCAAAACCATAACTATGCATATAAAAACTTAAACTCAAAATCTTTCTCCCCCTTTTTGTCAATCATCAACAAAGGGGTAAAAGCCAAAACAATAAAAAACAATGTTCTTCCCCTTTTGTCTAAAACAAAAACAAAGTCAATAAGGGGTGACTTTAAAACATAATTGGTATCATGTTTAATGTCAATGAAGTGCCTCTTGATACCAATTTAAAAAAATGAAAACAACATCTTGATACCAATTGAAATAATTGTTCATTTTAAACATATGATATCAATTGAAATTATTATTTTCTATCATAAAGTGAGGGAACAAAATACCAATTGAAATATAAAATCAAATTTTCTCCCCTTTTTGAAATACCAATAAAAATAATGCGTAGGCTCGAATTAAGATACCAATTGAAAGCTAAATCAATTGAAACAAAGTTGAAACTCAAGCTCTAGCATAAACAAAATATATATGTATGAAAGTGTTAATACCAATCGAAATTGATACTATAGGAATTGAAAGCATACATACATACAAACATATATGAGTATACAAGAAAGGTCAAAATTGATACCAATTGAAAGAATTTCAATGATACCAATTGAAACAACAATAATGATCAAGTGTATACATCATATAACTATCCTCCCATTTCATGTTCAAGTTTAAAATGATTTTCATTATAAAGCATACATGAGCATGATCGCCCATCCATCCGCCCGTGGAAGGTAGGGGTTTTCAAAAATAGATTTGAAAATTGAAGTATGTTTGAAAAACTCTACCAAAATGAAGAATATGAACTAGTTATATGAAAAA
Source organism: Agave tequilana (assembly GCA_038442645.1). Classification (NCBI taxonomy): domain Eukaryota; kingdom Viridiplantae; phylum Streptophyta; class Magnoliopsida; order Asparagales; family Asparagaceae; genus Agave; species Agave tequilana. The sequence continues at coordinate 95,633 of JAVJIF010006564.1, forward strand.
TTTGTAAACTAGTACGAAATCCTTCAAGTAAGGAATAAAACAAATATTTTTCATGAAAACATGAAATTCACAAAATAGTCAACACTCATAAACAATTAAGCATAAATATAACTCATGAAAACAAACACATGAGTAAACAATAAAAGTGAGTGTACAAATACAATGTGAAGATCATAATCATGAAAGATGGTCAATAAGCTCAATATTCCTTAAAACATGAAAACATGAAAATCATCAAAACTTATTTAATCTTCAAAGTATATGTATGTCCTATACAAACTAAAGTATACATACATATCCAAACACAATGAGTCCACAAAGATATATGCATAAAGGCACGTGGCTCAAAAGGATATACATGTATATCTAATAGTTTGATCAAGATAGACATATACATGAAGTTTAAACATAAATACATGAAAACATGAAAACATGAATAACTAAATTTTCATTAAAACAAATTTCATTTCAAGGTATATGTATGATTTGTCAACACAAGAAGTATACACACATATCCCCAAACACAAATGAGTCCATATATGTAGATTTGCATGAAAAGCAAATGACTCAAGGGGTATACATGTATATCTTAAAGTTTGACAAAATAAACATATACATGAAATGAAAAAATCATAAAACAAATCCAAAAATGGGAATACAAGTTTAAAATGTATGAATCATCAAAACTAGACTATACTAGTACATCTAATGGGAACAAATAAGCATTCAAGTACAAACATATATAGATTTATTTGTGACCCACTATATGCACAAGTATATACGTAGTCTTAATGAAAACTAACATCTAAACATGTAATCAACACATGAAGCATAAAACACGATATAAATAAACATGAAAAATATAAACATGATTATTTGTAAATCCACATGTTATTAGAGCTATGATAAATATGATAGCTAAACAAAGGTGAGAACACAACAAAAAATAGTCCATATTAAACATGGGTGTCTCAAAAGGCTATACATGCATGTCAAGAATCTAATAATCATGACATTTTCATAATAATCTATAAACAATAAAACATGCTAATAATGAATAAAATGAAAAGCATGTAAATAATAATTAGGAGTTAGGAATCGTTACCAAAACATAGAAGGCAACTTTCCTTATCTCCAAAACATGGTGGTCCTCTCCACCAAACATCCCTTGAAAGTGATGCATCTAATTGGTTCTCTTTAAGCACGGAACGCATCCACTCCAAGGTACCGCTACTCTCACGTCATGTGAGAGCCCACACCTACATCATAAACAAGAGGGGTGGTCTTTGGTACCCACAATCTTTTGGGTCCATGGGGGTTAGTACCTTCTCTAACCCAAACAAACTTATTTGCTAAATTACAATCATGTATACGATCAAAACAAAATTTAGCAAGGTGGCCCTTACGTCCACAATGTGTACAAGTGTACACATGAGCATACAAGTGATGGGTGTGACCGTGATGAGCATGTGTATGCCGTGGGGGTGTGCATGAATAGATGGAACTTATTTCTTTCGAAACAAAGATTCTAAACGTGTATGACCCACTACACATTGGCTCAAAATGGAACCCAAACAATCAACACTCTTCTTAAGCATGGATATATCTTTTTCAATTAAAGAAGAGGTGGAACATGCAAGGGGTGGTCTAGGTGAAACTACCCTAGCATGGCAAACATGAGAATCAATATATTTTTCAAAGATTTATTTTTATTTACACAAATTTCTAATTCTTTTGAAATAAAATCAATTTCTCTTTTCAAAGAATCATTTTCTTTTAAAACAAAAACAACTCTTGAAGACAAATTTTCATTTTTCTTCAAAAGAGTTTCACAATCATTTTTAGATTTTAAAACTTTATTTTCTTTTAGGGCAAGTTCTAGTTGAGATCTCAATGAATCCCTTTCATTATAGACCTCAACCTTCTCTTGCAAAACCTTGTCAAGTCTAGAATGCAAACTTTTATTTTCTTTTTCAAGTCCTAGACTTTTCTTTTTTAAAATCTTATATTTTTCAATTAATTTTTCATAAACTATAGATAGTTCTTCATTTAAAGCATGGGGATCAACAAAATCATTACATGAAGAACTAGCATCATCATCATCATCTAAGTGGGTTTCCGAGTGTACCTCAAGGGAGTCATTCCTTGGACCGTATAGCATTGTTGTGGCTCGGATTCATCTCCACTAGATTCCTCCTCTTGTTGTATTGGCAATTGAAGCTTGGAGGTGGTTGTGGTTGTCAACTTGTTCCATACTGCAAAGGCGGAATCAAGGTTAGAAACATGCATAAGATAATCTTTTGATAGCGTGCTTCTAATGGCCTCAAGGGCTTATGCATTGGCCCCTATATGAATGCGGTTACCAAGATAGCATTTCTTGGTAGCGGCAAGAAAAACATGCAAGTCTAGGGTCTTCAAATAACAACTCATCATAACCTTTCAAATATCAAGTTTAGAAATATCAAACATAGGAGGGCTATCCATGAGTGCAAACTAAATGTGTGCAAGCAAACAAATGTGCAAATGCAAATGGTAGATTAGCAAATAAGGATCTCACTCCTAGGATGTTAAGCCTAAGTATCAGGAGCGTAGGCTCTGATACCAATTGAAATCGCCTAGAGGGGGTGAATAGGTGATATGCTAATCTATAAACTAAATGAGCTAAATGCGGAAGCTTAAAAACTAATTTGCAACACACTTAGTACAACACACAAGTGTAGCCGAATTCCCCGTTAAGGGCTCTGGACTAACTCCTCTTGATTCCCCTAGATATGGGTTGAGGTGCTATAAGAAGCTCTTGTGGTTAAGTACAAGTGAGGCACACACACAAGCAAGCCAAGCATATAAAGATGAACAATATGAAATAATGCAAGGCACAAATGCAAGTAATAAGATATGAATGAATGAATGATGCTTTGCACAAATAAAAGAGAGAGTTAGAGAGACAATGGATCAAACGCAAACACAAAGATATGTTCCGAGGTTCGAGCCCTTAGCTCTACGTCCCCGCCTTCACCGAGAAAGATTTCTAATCCACTATCTTGTCCATCGAGGACTCCCACCAAGGGAACCTTCACCGAGAAGGATTTGTACAATAAGGGAGTACCGAACTCTTCTCTCAAACACCGCCTCACAACCGAGGGGTAGGCCCGTAGCCAAACAACAACCAACACCTCTACCGAAGAGGGTTACAAACCAAACTCCACCTCTCACTAGAGGGAGTAAACCAATCACCCGATCAACCGCTACCAAAGAGGGATACAACAAAAGCAAGGGTGTACAACTTGGAGGCTACAACAACCTCAAACAATCTCTTCTTTCTACAAAACAAGATCCTAATAGAATAGGATAGAAGATATAGCTCAAGTGTGGAAATCAAGGTGTTTTGGAAATCAAATAACAAAGAAAAATCCTTGGGAAAACACTTGCAATATGATAGAAATGAAGATCTAAAGCAATATCCCAAAAACCTATTTTTCTTTGAATTTTCCAAACCCTTGAAAAACAATAAAGATGAAATCTTTAAGCTCTTAAACACTTTTTAAAACTTGTAAAAATACTTCAGAAAAGTAGGAATTTTTGCTCTTGAAAATCTTGTCCAAAACCCCCAAGAAATGGGGTATTTATAGCCCAAAAAGAAAACTAGCCGTTAGGCTGATCTGGCAGCCTGACAGGCTGGCGGTCGACCGGCCCGGTCGATCGCCAACGGTCAAAAATATGACCGTTGGGGAAATCCGGTCGACCGCTCGGTCGACCGCCAGATGAGAGCAGGGCTCTCTGGTCCGATCGACCGCCCGGTCGACCGCCCAGATACAGAGAGCAAAGCTCTCTGGTCCGGTCGACCGGCCCACTGTGCTGCCAGACGTGCACAGCTCTGTGCACGTCGGTCGACCGTACGGTCGACCGGCCCTTGGTACGGTCGACCGAGCGGTCGACCGACCTGGCCTGTCAGCCACAGTCTGGGTCAGAAACTGGGTCAGAAAAACATGTTAAAATATTTCTAAAAATTCTTTTATCTCTTCTAAAAATCCCCAAAAATAGTTTTATCATTTTTCATTGATATATAAACATGTGATAAAAATTTCAACTCAAATATCAAGCAATTTGAACTATTTTTGTGTCTTATCATTTTTACCAAAAATCAAAACTAGTATTTTATCAAACTTGGATTTTTCAATAGGAAATCTGATTTCCTAAAACTTATAGAAATACAAAAACATGATATTTGAACATTATTAGGCATGTTGCATATGGACATAGGTCCAATATGCATGAAACAAATATATCATAATTTTGTCTTTAATTCCAAAAATATGTTTTGTTAAAAATACCAAAACATAAAACTACATGAATAGGTATGTCAAATTAAGTTTGTATAAGTCATGTAAGCATGTATGTATATAGAGCACATCTAATATACATAAAAATAAAGTAAACTTGTTTTGAACAATCTATTCATGAAAACCAATTCCAAAACATAAAACTTGTGTGTGTTGTGCACTTGAGCATATCAACTATTCTAAGCTTTACAAATAGATCTAAACACACTAAACTATGGATACCAAAGTCTTCTTGACGATCTTCATCTTCAAGCCGACTTGGTCCAAACACCGTGATCCAATGAGCATGGCTATGAATGATCTTGACGCTCGGGCTCGGGAATCACCAAGTGAAGGCTTCCAAATTTCTCTTTTTGAAGCAATCACCAACTAATATCTTGTTATATGATCTGAAACTAAAATCATAAGATTATTAGTAAACATAACTACATGAGTTAATCATCATCAAAACTAGATAGGAAGGCCTCCGGGCCAACACAAAGGTGCCTCCACAAAAGAACTATAAGGTCTACTCAAGACCGGAATAGACAACTCCAACTCTCAATCCTTTACACAAGAGGTAACACTAAGCCAATGAGTTTAACAAGCTGACCATGAAGATCACAAACAATCTCTTTTTCAACTCTTTATAGTATTTGATGTAAGATGAAACTCAAGAAGTTTGTGAAAGAGAAAATCAGTTGAAATGATTCAATCTAAGAGCTGAAAATTACAGAAAATGATTTTGAAATTTGAGCACTTGAAGTAAGAAAACTTGAAATCTTTTTTCTTGAATTAACTTGAATTTTCAAATATTTTTTAAAAACTAATTGTTATTAATCCTCCATAAATGAACCTTATATATAGGCAAATGATAAAACACAGTAAGGAGAGCCTATCAGGTCATTAAGAGAGAGTTTAGCTCCAAAAAGAGCAAAAAATATCTATTAGGAAAAAAGTCAAAGAAACAGATTTTCAAAAGCTAGGCATTACTATAGCAGTGCCAAAATATCGGTCGACCGCCCAATCGACCGGTAGTTCAATATTTTGAACTTATCGTTGGCATTGGTCGACCAGTCTCAACCAAGACCGGGCTAGTGCCAGTCGGTCGACCACCCTGTCGATCACTAGATTTGCCAGTCAACTGCCCGATCGCCCGACAAACGTGCACGGTGTGCACAGGCTGAGGTCAAAGTGACCCGTGGTTCGGTCGACCGCCCGGTCGATCGACCAAATCTGAAAAGCTATATTTGACTAAAAAATGAATATAAACTAATTTTAAAATGTTTTATTTGAGTTATAAAAATAATTTCATAAAACGTAGACTTCAGGTACATGTTAGAAATAGGATATAAAATCTTGAAAAATCATGGGACATGTATCAAACATTGAACCTTTATAAAATACTAAAATGAGAAAACTTAGATATTAAAAGTCATATTTGAAAACTTGAATTTTGTATATGTGTGTGTGACTTCTTGAGTATCAAATCTACATACTATACTTTAACATATTATTATTTTACATAGGTGTTATGTCTTCAAGTCATCTTCTAGTGGGCTTCTCGAAAGGTGAGTCTTAATAGTCCTAACTTGAATCCCATCTTTGAGTGAGTTTGATCTTCAATACCTTCTTTTAGAGGAAGAAGCACTTTCAATCTTCTTAAACCCTGAAGAATGCTTAAACATTTGAACATGATTAGTACTAAATAACTACATAGGTTTTGTTATCATCAAAATAAGAAACCGGTGATTACAACCTTGGGCCAACAATCTCTCCCTTTTTGATGATGATAAAACTTATGAGTTATTTAAAATTAGTAGTATGAAGAGCTTAGTGAAACTCCCCTAAAGTTGTGCTTATTTATCAAGTTCAATCATTATGACTAAAGAATGTGACAATTTCAAAACAAGTCATCATATGCATATGGATATAGATGTGAAATATGAAAAGCTGTGCAAAAACATTCCATCCTCCATCCATGCCTCCAACCACCAAAATGGGCATTGGACCAGGGCATAAAAACATGAAATAGTGGTAATAGAAATCATAAATCTTTAACTCATAAATCACCAAACAATACCAATTTAAAACATAAGGATGATACCAATTAAATAATATAGATACACCAATGTATAGATACTAATTTGCAAAACAAGATATATCAATTTGAGATAAATGAAGTTAATGAAATAACTCATAAATTCTTCTTCCTCTTTTTGTCATAAATCAAAAAGGACTAAAAACTAGTAGATACCAATGAACACAAAAGTAAAGAAAAGATACCAAATTTAAAAAATAGAAGTTCATGTATTCTAAGAAAAGAAAATATGAATATTAATTGAAAATTTCATGAATCCATAATACAAACATTTAATTCACCATAAATAAATGAAAATCTATTAAACTGAAGTAGTTTAGTAAAAATATTCGCTAATTAAAAATCGGTAGAAATATAATCAATTTCAATATCTCCTTTCTCATAATAATCTCTAAGAAAGTGATATCTAATCTCTATGTTTAGTCTTGCTATGTTGATTTGTATTTTTGGTCATATGAATGATACTAGTATTATCACAAAATATTTTAATATGATCAAAATGTAAATCATAATCAAGGAGAGTATGTTTCATCCAAAGTACTTGTGCATAATAAGCCCCGGCCGTATCATACTCCACTTCGGCGGTTGAGAGGGCTATAAAATTTTGTTTCTTGAAAGACCATGAAACAAGGCAATTTCTTAAAAATTGACAAGTTTCACTAGTGCTCTTCCTCTATCCACTCTACAACCGGTAAAGGCGGTATTCGAAAAACTCGTCATTGAGAATTGTCCAGTCTTCGGATACTACACGCCCATTCTAATAGCCCCCTTAAGGTATCTAATAATGAGTTTTACGGCAATTAAGTGAGACTCTTTAGGACAAGGTTAAAATCTAGCACATAGACATACACTAAACATAATATCCTGCCTACTAGCTATCAAGTAAAATAAACTACCAATCATGCTACGATAGAGTTTAATGTCAATATTTTTATCTTGTTTATCTTTGTCAAGTTTTGTTGTGGTAGTGATTAGTCTCTAATTTTGCATAATTTTTATCACATCCGCATATTTATTTGGTATAAAATTCTGCTAATAAAGCTTTGCTTGCTTGATTCTAGGTCCATGGTGTGCAATGAAGAAGAAGACCCTAAATCGCCATTTAATTGGTGATTAAAGCCCTATTAAAATAGCAATTGACCTAGAGAGCTGATTCTGTCAAAATCAGGGGCTGCAAACCAGAAACCGGACATAGGACCTGACAGGGGACAGAAAAGACAGCGCGCGGCTCGAATCGCCGCACGCGCGGCCACTTTATGACCATGTAAACGCGGCTTTGGCCGCGTTTTCGCGGCCGCATTTTGGCCCAGGGTTTGTCCCCTGGCACTTTTCTTCCCTGGTGCCTATAAATACCCCCTGGGGTTTTCAAAAGGAACATATGCAATGTTTTAGGAGTAGTTTCCATTCCATGTCGTAGTTTAGGGTAGTTTAGTTTAGGTTAGTTCCTCTTCCTCTTTTGTATTTTTTATTTTGTAGATCTTGTAATAGGGAGAGAGCGTGGTACATGCTTGGAATGCAAGAGTGCTTGTAATAGAAGGTGACAATCTATGAAAGGTGCTCTCTTTACCTCTCTATATTTTCTTCTCTCTAATTTCTTTTACATGTGTAGCTAACTTTTCTCTCGTGGCAACTAACTACTAACCACTAACTTGCTAACTTCTTTTATAATAATTCACATGAATCTAATAGCCTCGATTTGGCCTTGCTTTTGCAAGAGCCATTGATGGCTCATGATGATGGATCTAACACTCTAACTTTCTAACCACTAACAAGCTAACATTTCTTTATTTCATGCTTGCTCTAATTGGGTCTTGATGATTTAAGTGTAGCTTGAACTTGTTTGTTGAGTTGGGTTTTGATGAGTTACATATGGGTCATGCTTTGTAAAGCTCTTGAACCAAGGACTAGTGATGGCCAATGATACATGTGAGGCAACTATCACTAAGAGGTTAGCATGTTAGTGGAGTCATTAGTAGTTAGTAGCCATGGGTTTTCTTTATCTTTTCACTTTGTTTTAGAAACATTTCTAAAACCACAAATATCTTATCTTCTATGTTTCTCACTTCTTTGTATTTCACCGTACTTCTCTTTTCATCCTTTGTTTCTTTTTTTTCATTCTTTAAAACTTTGAAGAACTTTTAACACATACGTGAATCAACCGGCAAATCTTCTATCGCCTCCCGTCCTTGTGGATTCGATTCGTTTTAGCCTCTATGCTATAACGGAAGTATCGAGGAAACCAAAGCACACACACTTTAAATATCCATTTCAAAACATACACTTTTTTTGCGCGGTTTACCCCGATCAAATTTTGGCGCCGTTGCCGGTGATGGGAACGGTTTGATTTCACATTTTTGTTAATTTTTCTTCTTTGTTTTTTTTGGTGTGCAGGTTAAATTTTAGCATTGCAGAAGTCCACACTTGCTCTTGTGTGGTCGGGTAACTTTTGTATATTCTTTTACTCTGCTGCTAATTTTTATATTACATGTACACTGTAAATAATTTTAAGAATTAAAATACGGTAATTTGGTGCTTTAAAACGGTTTAGACATTTGCATCTAGGCACGTGTCAATTTTCATTCCAATATACTGTATTTTATTTCTTGTGTTGTTGTGATATTGATAGGAGGTGTACATATTGCATAGCATATAGTTAGGGCAAACACTTCAGTGATTTACTCACTTTTTTGTGTTCATACTTATCTATATTGCACACTTGCACAAATTTAACTTAAGGGAAAAACCCAAAACAACATAAGGTGGGGAAGTCATTACCCTCCCTTAGCCCAAAAATCATCTCCCCACTCACACTACCCAAGCCTAATAAAAATTGCTAGACGTTGGCCCCTAGGGACATCTCGGACTCATTTAGGAGATTGACGTAAGGAGAAAGTTGTTAGAATTTGACTCTTACTAAATCAGTGTCTAAGGTTGGGGATTGAGAGACGAAACCTCGAAGAGCAGTGGTTTGACATAATTAGGCCCGTTGCTCCTGCACGGATACCTCCCACCTATCTTGCCCCTACCTGGCCGATTTACTTGTGGTCAGATTCTGACAATATACCCCCTGTGGATAGTCTAACCAGTTAGGAGTCGTCTAGGTCTAAGTCAACCCTAGCATATGCTTATTTTTTTCTTTATTTGCTTGTTTGTTTGTTTGTTTTTTATAAATTGTGATATGGATTTTAATAACAACAATTTTTTCAATCCATATATGAATTCATATTTCACTCTGACCTCATTTGACTCGGATAACTCCAACCCGGCTATGAACAACATGAACCAACCATATATGCCGAGTTGGGATTATCCGACTCAATATGACCCATATCCTCAATCATATGACTATAATTTTTAAAATAATTTTAACTCTTCATAGAGTTAATGGGGATTCACCTCCCCCGAGTCAAATTTTCAACCACCTTGTCCACAATTTCACAAAGTTCATTTACCAATTTTGTTCATATACTCTTTTTCCTGTTCCACCAACCGAAGAAAAATCTGATTTGAAAAAGAGTAAGGAAGAGTCCCTACAATAAATGCAAAATTTGCTCAATTCACAATCCTTCTCACATCAAACTCCACATACTCCTCTTCTAGAGCATCCAATTGAAGAAGAATCTCAGCTAGAAAAGCGTTTGAAAGTCTTTTGTGATAGAATGCAAAACATGTTGGACTCCTCATCTCAACCAAATTTTCAAGAGTCCTACTCATCTTTTCCAGTCTCACCTATTCAAAATGAACAAACTTCAATACTGGACTTGATATGGAACCCCTGCATGAGTCCGAGCAGCAATCACAAAATCTAATGGACTCACAATTTCACCACAATTTTCAAAATCAACTTTCATACTCACCTTTTCAAGAAGAACCAATTGCAAAGAGTATGGAAGACATGATTTTGAATCCAAATTCTGTTACACGGCCTATCAGTAGGTTAGACTCACTTATGAGCGAATTGATTAATGAGAGCGAGGAAAATCTTTCTTGTCAACCTTTGATCGATCCTTATATCCTTAACTCTACTGATTGGACCCATGAATCATGTCATTTTGGAAATTCAGATTCAATTTCAGAACATACATTTGAACTTGATCACACTCCAAGTTATGAAAATTGCCTGGACATTCTGGCAAGTTATCCCTTTCCTGAAATTGAAATCGAACCTCAATGTGATCCTGAACCTCAAATTAGTAATTCCATTTCACTTTTTGATTCAATAATGTCTCTGGTATCTTTACCAGATTTTTTCTCTATTCCGAAGTCAACATTGAATCCTGTACCAGTACACCGTGAAATGGAATCACCAATCTTTTATGATCACACTTCATTGATGGGAAAAGTGTGTGAACATCAATTCTTTGCTTTGGACCCTATTTTTGAACCACTTTCGACTCTCATTGTTACTCTCGACTTGATTTGAGTCAACTTCCCGAGTCGGTATCGGTTTTTGTTTCTATTCCATTTGAGTCCAAATCAATCATCTCTCAAAATCACACTTCATTGTTGGACAAGAATGTTTAAGAAAATGCCTCAGTAATTATTTTTGAAAATTGAAAATTAGATGAGGATAAAATTTTCAATAAGACCATTCAATCAATCATTCTTTTACTGGGTCGCATTAGAGAGGTCATTGGTGGGTTCCTGCAAGATCCATGCTATTTTGATTGGGTAGCAGCGCTTGGCCCAATCAGACCACCACCGGAGCCACCCTCTTAAGGTAATTTTCCTTCCCTCTTCATTTGTTTCATGTATACATACATTCACGATGCATTGAGGACAATGCATTAGATAAGTGTGGGGGAGGGTTTACTAACATAGGTAGTTTTAAAATTTTCTTTCTTTTACACTTCTTTTTTAAATTACAAAAAAACATTCTTTTTACAAAACTTTTTGAAGGAAGAGAAATAGTTTTGATCCATTTTTAAGAAAATTAAGATTATCTTAGGAATTAAGAAGACCTAAAATTATGAAATTTTTAACCAAGTCAAAATAATAGATCTTGTTTAAATTTTAAGATAAGAAAGTAAGATTAAAAAGATAAATTGATCTTGAATTTTTTGCCTTAAATTTATGCACTCCACACTTATACAATTTTAGGATTGAAACAAAAACTGAAATGCCATAAATAAATATATATATATATATATATATATATATATATATATATAAAATAAAAAAATTTACATAATAAAAGCCACTTATTGAAGTTGGGTAATTATGCCTCAGGAAACATGATTATTCATACCTAAAATGGTGAAAAAAAAATCAAATAATCCCCTTTAGTTTTGTGGCCTTGTTTACTCGAGTCCTTAAGTCCGAGGGATGTTTTTTCATCTAGTGCCCTAAAACCATCGGGTTTGGGAGTCACCGGCTAAAGGCTCACTACCTGGGTAAATAAGAAAGTCTAAGAAAACTAAAGGAAAAAAAAAGAGAAAATAAATAATAAATATATAAAAATCAATGACATGAATGTTTGAGTCAATATCCCAAAAATCTCCACAGTTCACAAAGTGTATATTTTTTTTAAGAGTTTATGAAAGATCAAAGAGTCAATTCAATTTTAAATTCTTATTTAATTTATAACAAGATTTTTTTTGTATTTTGACTTAGTTTAAAGAAGATTAATTTCTGCTTAACCTATGACCTTGGATCACTTATATTTTCGCAAAAAAATACTTTAACACTTTTCTCTATTTCAAAAATGCGTTTTTAAAATACTAACATTTGATTTCTTTCTTTATAAATTTTGTGGGTGTAATCCGCTGAAAACCCTCAGAAGACAAAACTCCTCCTCTAAGGGAAACCTAAATGTTTAACGGCTTGTTGCACATGCTCAGTGCAATCGCATCACCTACGAAAGTGGTGCAATAATTTTCTTTCTTTTGTTTTACTCGGGACGAGCAAAAAGATAAGTGTGGGGGTGTGATTAGTCTCTAATTTTTCATAATTTTTATCATATCCTCATATTTATTTGGTATAAAATTCTACTAATAAAGCTTTGCTTGCTTGATTCTAGGTCCATGGTGTGCAATGAAGAAGAAGACCTTAAATCACCATTTAATTGGTGATTAAAGGCCTATTAAGATAGCCATTGACCTAGAGAGCTGATTCTGTCAAAACCAGGGGTTGCAAACCAGAAACCGGACACAGGACCTGACAGGGGACAGAAAAGACAGCGCGCGGCTCGAAGCGCCGCGCACGCGGCCACTTTATGGCCGCGGCCGCGTTTTGGGCCAGGGTTTGTCCCCTGTCCCCCCTCTTCCCTGGTGCCTATAAATACCCCCTAGGGTTTTCAGAAGGGACATATACAATGTTTTAGGAGTAGTTTCCATTCCATGTTGTAGTTTAGGGTAGTTTAGTTTAGGTTAGTTCCTCTTCCTTCATTGTATTTTTCATTTTGTAGATCTTGTAATAGGGAGAGAGAGTGGTACATGCTTGGAATGCAAGAGTGCTTGTAATAGAAGGTGACAATCTAAGAAAGGTGCTCTCTTTACCTCTCTATGTTTTCTTCTCTCTAATCTCTTTTACATGTGTAGCTAACTTTTCTCTCATGACAACTAACAACTAACCACTAACTTGCTAACTTCTTTTATGATAATCCACATTAATCTAATAGCCTCGATTTGGCCTTGCTCTTGCAAGAGCCATTGATGGCTCATGATGATGGATCTAACACTCTAACTTTCTAACCACTAACAAGCTAACATTTCTTTATTTCATGCTTGCTCTAATTGGGTCTTGATGATTTAAGTGTAGCTTGAACTTGTTTGTTGAGTTGGGTTGTGATGAGTTGCATATGGGTCATACTTTGTAAAGCTCTTGAACCAAGGACTAGTGATGACCAATGATACATGTGAGGCAACTATCACTAAGAGGTTAGCATGTTAGTGGAGTCATAGTAGTTAGTAGCCATGGGTTTTCTTTATCTTTTCACTTTGTTTTAGAAACATTTCTAAAACCACAAATATCTTATCTTCTATGTTTCCCACTTCTTTGTATTTCACCGTACTTCTCTTTTCATCCTTTGTTTCTTTTCTTTTCATTCTTTAAAACTTTGAAAAACTTTTAATACGTGAATCAATCGGTAAAACTTCTATCGCCTCCCGTCCTTGTGGATTCAATTCGTTTTAGCCTCTATGCTATAACGGAAGTATCGAGGAAGCCAAAGCACACACATTTTAAATATCCATTTCAAAACATACACTTTTTGTGCGCGGTTTACCCCGATCAGGTAGCCATGAGAGTTTTGCATATCTTTACATCTTCAAGCCCAAATTTCCTGATAAGTTTTCTTGTGTACTTTGCTTGATTAATGAATATCTCATCACCTCTTTGCTTGATTTGGAGTCCAAAGACATAGTTGGGCTCCCTTATCATACTTATTTTAAATTATTTCTTCATGCATGATTCAAAATTCTTACAAAACTTTTATTAGTAGATCCAAAAATAATTGTAAGTTCACCTAGAGGGGGGGTGAATAGGTGATGGCTAATCTAATGGTCACTTAATGCCAAATGATGCGGAATTAAGAACTAATATGACTTAAACAAAATTCTTACACTAAACACCATGTATAACACAAGAGTGTTGCCGAATTCCCCGTGAAGGGCTCTGGACAAACTCCTCTAGATTCCCCTTGAATGGGTTGAGGTGCCGCGTTGGCTCTCTTGGTTAAATACAAGTGTTAGCAAACAATCCCACGCAAGTATATAACAATATGAGCACAAATGAATATATCAAGCATATAAGGATAGACAATAAAGGAATGCAAGATATAAAGGAGATAGAGAGAGAGTGAGCAATCACAAACACAAGGGATTTGTTTCGTGGTTCGAGCACACTTGCTCTACATTCCCGCCTTCGACACACGAAGGATTTCCACTATAAACGATCCCAATGGATCACCCGGTGCCGCAACACCTACAACGAGTTCCCACTAGAACTCCTTGGACTCTCTCGTCCGTACACACCGCAAGCCTACCGGCTCGCCTAGGCCGCACCTCAAACAAGGATTCGCACCCGAACCCAAAACACCGAGTCCACACTAGGACCCGAAACAATTGCGAACACACACGTCCGCCTCCTCAAAGAAACAAAGAACAAGTCTTTGGTGATCACAACACTTTGATCACCTAAAAACTATCTCACTACAACACTCCTATAAGATGAATAGATCAATGGATGCTCAAGTGTTTGTGTGAGAAAAACAAGGATGAGATGTTGGAGGAAAACTCAAAGAATCTCTTTTAACACTCTTGATAAAACTCCCCTTTTGATTGGAAATATTTGCTCTAAATCAAGTGGAGGAAAACCTCTAAATAGTTCAGGAAAAACTGGTGAAAACCCACTTGAAAATCTTGGTGAAAAGCAATGGCCAAACCCCCAAATTATAGGCTGGAAAAAACTAGCCGTTGGGGGTTCTGTCAGACCTGTCGGTCGACCGGCCGGTCGACCGCCAACGGTCAAAAATCCGACCGTTGGAGCCTCCGGTCGACCGCCCGGTCGACCGAAATAAACAGAGAGCACTGCTCTCAGTTCCGGTCAACTGGGTCGGTCGACCGGCCATCTGCCAGGCAAGGCGTGCACGTCTGTGCACGTCGGTCGACCGGTCCGATCGACCGACTTCAGACCTAGTCGACTATACAGTCGACTTGCTGAAGCTTGAAACAGAAATTTGGGATTAAAACTTGGTCTTTTGGCTTACATAAAAATCTCATAAAATACTTAAAAATATACAAAAATAGTTTGACCAATATACTTTGATAAACAAACATGCTTGCACAAAATCAAGGCATGTTATAAATGTTTTGGACTATTTTTGTAAGTTGGAAATATTAACTCAAAATGAAAACTGTATTTTCCAAAAATGTTTTTCCAAAACTTCTCCAAATACAAAAACAAGATATTTGAACTTATTAAAGCATAGTGTGTATGGATATGATCCACTACACAATCAAGATGAAATATCTATGTTTTTGACATTAAGCTCTAAATATGGTTTTGGGTTAAACATATGATTATAAGAAAACACCAAAAACCATAATAGTATTCTTCAAAATGAAAGTCTTTTCTAAAAATTCTTTTATGAAAAGACAACTAAATTAAGAGTGTGCGTGTGATATATACTTGAGCTATCCACCAATTACTCTATCCTTTACATTTTATCTAATAACAAAATCTTACTAAAACAAAATCTTATACCTAGACACAAGTCTTCATCTTCTTGAAGTCTTCCCTTGAAGTCTTCTCATCTTCTTGACTACCAACCAAACACGATCCAACGAGCTCGTCTCTTCTAGATGTGATCTTGATGCATGGGCTCGTGAATCAACCGGTGCTAGCTCCAAAACATGACTTTAGATCCTTTGTTGAAGCTCCACACCTACTAAGATCTTGATCATAAATCGTCACTAATTAAACACAAGATCATTAGTACAATAACTACATGAGTTGATCATCATCAAAACTAGAGTGATGGGTCTTTGAGCCAACAATCTCCCCTTTTTGATGATGACAAAACTCATGGAGTTATATATGCATGGATTAAAGTAAAGCTTCAAAGAAGCTCCCCCTTAACTCATGCATAACACAAAAATAATAAGATATGCAATAAAGCTCATAAACATGTATGCAAATGTATGGAGATAAAACAAATCAAATCTTTTTCTCCTATTTGCAAAACAAAACATATATGCATAAACATGAATCTTTTTCACAAAACATGCATATAAATCTCAAATTCTTCTCCCCCTTTTGTCAATCATCAACAAAGGGGTTAAAGTAAAAACAAAATTTTTCTCCCCCTTTTTGTCATAAACAAAGAGATCAAGAAGGGGTTAAACAAAACAATCAATAAAGGTTATATGCGATATACATTCATGAAGAGGAAGACGCTAAGTTAGCTTCCCTACACATATACATTACATGAAAGAGGGATGACAAGCCCTAATTCACATAACGTATAATATGTAATGCATAAGAGGAGATGTGAAGCTCCCCCTACACACGTGTACCACATAAAGAAGAGTTGTCAAGCTCCTCAAAATACAATACACTCAACATGAATCTATACGTAGAAGAGATGTTAAGCTCTCCTTGCATATAGGCAATACAAGTCAAAGAATTTTTTTATTTTTCTTAAACAAAATTTTTAATTTTTCTCAATAAAACAAATTTTGAGATATTATATCATATAAACAAAATTTTTTTTAAGGTATCAGAGCTTTTGTAAAACAAACAAATTTAAGATACCAAATTGTAAATAATCATTATTGTAAAACATATTGATACCAATTGAAATTTAACAAGTATGAAGTTGAGACATATTGATACAATAGTAAACATAATGATCAAATATTTTTATTTTCAACATAAACTTTGTGCTTAAAAATGTGAATCAATTGTAAATCAAGCACATATATATGTATGAAAATGATAATACCAATTGACATTGAAGACATACATATATAGAAACAAAATATGAGTATATACAAAAATATCAATTGAGATACCAATTGAAGATAACAAAGTAAATCATGTATATATCTCATAACCTACCACCCTCATATGCTCAAGTTAAAAGATTTTTCAATTTAGCATACAAGGCATACTCGCCCAGCCATCCGCCCATAGAAGGTAGGGTTTTCAAAAAATAGATTTGAAAATATTTAAGCATTGAAAAAATACTACCAAATGAAGAATACTTAACTAGTTAAAATAATTTTGGAAAAAACTAGTTAAAGATCCTTCAAAAACATGAAATCATATGTTTTTCATGAACCAAAGCTAAATACACAAAATTTTACACTCATAGTCTATAAAGCTCAAAAATATGTCCATGAAACTAAATCATGACAAAATAAATAAAGTGTGAGTGTTCAAAAGTCACGTAAATAGCATTTTCATGAAAATAGACATTGAAGCTCAAAAAGTGTGAGTATCATTTTTTTTAAATCATTAAAAAATTCATTTTTACCAAACAAACATGAAAATTCATTTTTCATTAATACAATAAACTTCTAGGCATATGTATGATTTATCCAATCCTAACAATACACATACATATCCCAAACATAAAAAGAGTCTATTAATAGTGTTTGCATGAAGGCAAGAGACTCACGGGTATACATGTATATTTATTAGATTTGAATTAAAAGACATATACATGAAGTAAAACATTGAAAAATTGGCAAAGCATGTATAAATGAGAATCAGCAAAACTAGTTCATACATATGCATATAGTGGGTACAAATGAGCATGAAGTGCAATCATATATAAAACAAATGTAGCTCACTATTTGTACATGTATAATACAAGTTTTGATAAAAACTACATCTAAGCATGTTATTACCACATGAAGCACAAAACAAATGAAAACATGAACATACTCAAAATATTATGAATGAACAAGCATGAACATAAAATAAAATGGGAGTTTAGAGATTGTTACCAACTCTAAAGCTCCAATCATGGTGGTCATCCCACCAAAAACCTCCTTGATAGTGGTGCTCCAAATATGTGTCCTTTTAGTTCAAGTGCACCTACCATCAAGGCACCAAATCTCTCACGTTTTGTGAGAGCCCTCACCTACATCAAATACACAAGGTGGGGATTTTGGTACCCATATTTTCTTGGGTCCTTGGTGGTTAGTCTTGTAAGGAACCCAAACATTCTTATTTTTAGCAAAATTAATATGATGTAATCTATCAAAACAAAATTTTGCTAGATGGCCTTTGCGGCCACAATGTGTACACTTGTACACCTTAGAATGCTTATGTGTGTGGGTGTGATCATGACGTGCAACATAAGCATATGCATGATGAGGATGTGCATGAACATGTGGAGCTTGTTTTTTTGAAAACAAGGACTCCAATCTAGTGTGGTTAAATGCACAAGAGCTCAAGGTTGAGCTCAAACTATCAATTTTATTTTTCAAAAATTTAATCTCACTATCATCAATGGTGGCATGTAGAGAAAGGTGAGATATAGAATCAGTTTTCTTATTCTTTTAGAAACTTTTTCTTTATCTTTTTCAAAAATTTTTCTTTTCAAAGTAGAGTTTTCTTGAAAAGCAATTTCTTTTTGTTTTCCACCAAAACAAGTTTATTTTTCAAAGACATATTTCCTTCACACAAATCATTCAATTTGGACATTAAGGAAATATTTTCATTTTTCAAATCTTCATTTTCTTTTTCAATGCATGCAACCTTATTTTCTAATGAATCTTTTTCTTTAAGCATGCAATCAAATTTCTTTTTCAAATTTTTATTTTCCTTTTTAATCATGTCATATTTCTCAAGTAGGAGTTGACAAAAGGTAGTAAACTCATCATATGACATGTTATCATCTTCTACCTCGGATTCGGTAGTTACCTCAAGGGGGTATCCCCTTGGACCATATAGCACAAGTTGGAGGTGTTGCTTCCAACGTCCGAATCGCTCCCGGCATAATATAGATCCTTTTCGCCAAGGGAGGTGATGATGTTCCAAGCTACAAAAGCCGAATCAATATTAGAAACCTAGAAAGATATTCATCATTTAGGGTACATTTCAAAGCATGAATGGCTTTTGAGTTAGCCTCAATATACTTGCTATTATTAACATATGAATCATTAGTGGTAGAAAGATAAACATGAATGCCTAAGGCCTTGAGGTACAAAGACATCTTAACCTTCCAAATTTGGATGTTAAGAATGTCAAAAGTGGGTGGTGCCATGAAATCCATTGTGTGTGTACAAAATATGTGATTAGCCTAAAATGAGGATCTTTAACTCTAGGTTGTTAGACCCAAATCAAGAGCACTTGGCTCTGATACCAATTGTAAGTTCACCTAGAGGGGGGGTGAATAGGTGATGGCTAATCTAATGGTCACTTAATGCCAAATGATGCGGAATTAAGAACTAATATGACTTAAACAAAATTCTTACACTAAACACCACGTATAACACAAGAGTGTTGCCGAATTCCCCGTGAAGGGCTCTGGACAAACTCCTCTAGATTCCCCTTGAATGGGTTGAGGTGCCGCGTTGGCTCTCTTGGCTAAATACAAGTGTTAGCAAACAATCCCACGCAAGTATATAACAATATGAGCACAAATGAATATATCAAGCATTTAAAGATAAACAATAAAGGAATGCAAGATATAAAGGAGATAGAGAGAGTGAGCAATCGCAAGCACAAGGGATTTGTTTCGAGGTTCGAGCACACTTGCTCTACATCCCCGCCTTCGACAAACGAAGGATTTCCACTATAAACGATCCCAATGGATCACCCGGTGCCGCAACACCTACAACGAGTTCCCACTAGAACTCCTTGGACTCTCTCGTTCGTACACACCGCAAGCCCACCGGCTCGCCGAGGCCGCACCTCAAACAAGGATTCGCACCCGAACCCAAAACACCGAGTCCACACTAGGACCCGAAACAATTGCGAACACACACGTCCGCCTCCTCAAAGAAACAAAGAACAAGTCTTTGGTGATCACAACACTTTGATCACCTAAAAACTATCTCACTACAACACTCCTATAAGATGAATAGATCAATGGATGCTCAAGTGTTTGTGTGAGAAAAACAAGGATGAGATGTTGGAGGAAAACTCAAAGAATCTCTTTTAACACTCTTGATAAAACTCCCCTTTTGATTGGAAATATTTGCTCTAAATCAAGTGGAGGAAAACCTCTAAATAGTTCAGGAAAAACTGGTGAAAACTCACTTGAAAATCTTGGTGAAAAGCAATGGCCAAACCCCCAAATTTATAGGCTGGAAAAAAACTAGCCGTTGGGGTTCTGTCAGACCTGTCGGTCGACCGGCCGGTCGACCGCCAACGGTCAAAAATCTGACCGTTGGAGCCTCCGGTCGACCGCCCGGTCGACCGAAATAAACAGAGAGCACTGCTCTCAGTTCCGGTCGACTGGGTCGGTCGACCGGCCATCTGCCAGGCAAGGCGTGCACGTCTGTACACGTCGGTCGACCGGTCCGGTCGACCGACTTCAGACCTAGTCGACTATACAGTCGACTTGCTGAAGCCTGAAATAGAAATTTGGGATTAAAACTTGGTCTTTTTGGCTTACATAAAAATCTCATAAAATACTTAAAAATATACAAAAATAGTTTGACCAATATACTTTGATAAACAAACATGCTTGCACAAAATCAAGGCATGTTATAAATGTTTTGGACTATTTTTGTAAGTTGGAAATATTAACTCAAAATGAAAAACTATATTTTCCAAAAATTGTTTTTCTAAAACTTCTCCAAATACAAAAACAAGATATTTTGAACTTATTAAAGCATAGTGTGTATGGATATGATCCACTACACAATCAAGATGAAATATCTATGTTTTTGACATTAAGCTCTAAATATGGTTTTGGGTTAAACATATGATTATAAGAAAACACCAAAAACCAAAATAGTATTCTTCAAAATGAAAGTCTTTTCTAAAAATTCTTTTATGAAAAGACAACTAAATCAAGAGTATGTGTGTGATATATACTTGAGCAATCCACCAATTACTCTATCCTTTACATTTTATCTAAAAATAAAATCTTACTAAAATAAAATCTTATACCTAGACACAAGTCTTCATCTTCTTGAAGTCTTCCCTTGAAGTCTTCTCATCTTCTTGACTACCAACCAAACACGATCCAACGAGCTCGTCTCTTCTAGATGTGATCTTGATGCATGGGCTCGTGAATCAACCGGTGCTAGTTCCAAAACATGACTTTAGATCCTTTGTTGAAGCTCCACACCTACTAAGATCTTGATCATAAATCTGTCACTAATTAAATACAAGATCATTAGTACAATAACTACATGAGTTGATCATCATCAAAACTAGAGTGATGGGCCTTTGGGCCAACAATAATATCATCAACATATATTTGCACTATTAAGAAATATTTTCTACATGCTCTGTAAATAAGATAGTATCAATTTTTCCTTTAACAAAATAATTTAAAGCAAGAAAAGTATTCAATCTTTCATACCAAGCTATTGGAGCTTGTTTTAAACATACAAAGCCTTTTCAAGTTTAAAAATAAAATCCGAATGTGTAGGAACAACAAACTCGGGGGGTTGTTCAACTTATACCTCTTCAATAAAACTATTTAAAAATGCACTTTTAACATCCATTTGAAAAAGTATAAAATTTTTAAAGAAGCAAAAGCAAGTGATATCCGTATGGCCTCAAGCCGTGCTACAGGTGCAAAGATTTTCTCAAAATCAGCTCCTTCGATTTGGGTGTAACCTTGGGCCACTAACCTAACTTTATTCCTAATAACATATACCGACTTATCCAATTTATTCCTAAAAATCCATTTAGTATCAATTGTTGGTCTATCATGGTGTCTAGAAACACGACGTCAAACTTGGTTGCGCTCAAATTGATTGAGCTCTTCTTTCATGGCAAGCAACCAATATGAGTCACTCTCGGCGTCGAGGATGTTTTTGGGCTCAATATGAGAAAGAATGCAAAATGACCACAAATATTATAGAGTTTGGAGCGAGTAGTTACCGCTTTGGATACATCACTAATAATAAGGTCCTTGGGATGGCTTGTAGCATATCTCCAATCTTTGAAAGTGGTTGTGTTGGCTTCACTTCACCATCTTAGACTTCTTCATTTATATTATCCTTAGGCTTTTCCTCTTTGTTTTGTGCCGGTGAATTCTTCATGAATTTTTTTTCAAAATCTTCACCTAAAGAATCAATCTCTACAATATTCTTCACAAGAGAGTTAGATTTCTCAAACTTAACATGCATAGACTCCTCAATAGTCAAGGTTGACCTATTGAAAACTTTATAAGGCTTACTAGTATTTGAGTATCTAACAAAAATAACCACAAAATATTTTAGATCAAACTTGTCTAAATTACTTTTGGTATTCAAAACAAAACACTTCCAACCAAAGACTTTAAAATAGAAAATATTTGGTTTTCTCAAATAGTATATATCAAAGGGAGTTTTATTTGAATGCTTACAAAATTAAATTCGATTCTGATGTAACATGAAGTGTTTATGACCTCGTCTCATAAATATTGAGGGAGCTCATATTCACTAATCATTATCCTACCTATTTCTTGAAGAGTGTGATTCTTCCTTTTAATGACTCTATTTATTGTGGAGTTCTAGGACAAGATAGTTCATGTTTAATTTTTTTTTTTTTACAATAAGTGATAAAAGAATGGTTGATGAATTCACCACCTCTATCACTCCTTATGCATAAAATCAGAAAAACTTTTTCTTTGTTTAACCCTTTTTCTAAAAACATAAAAATGTGAAAAAGCTTCATCTTTATATTATAAAAAGAAATTCCATGTAAATCTAGAGAAATATTAACTAAAACAAAAATAAAGCGATTACCACTATGACTTTTGGTTTTAGTTGGGCCAAATAAATCTATGTGGATTAACTCTAAAGATTTAGTTGTCATGATATCCTTGATTGTTTTGAAAGAGGACTTGATTGTTTTTTAAATTGGCACGCATCACAAATGCGATCCTTTTCAAACTTCAAATAAGGAATACCTTTCACCAAGTCTTTAGAATTAATTCAGGATAAGTGGTCAAATAAAACGTGGTGTAGTCTCCTAGGCCATAACCAAGAATCTTCATTAAAAATATCCAAATAAGTGGCATTGCAATCTTAATTAAGCATGTCAATCATATAAACATTATTTTCATAAAAATCGGAAAGAACACATGTATTTGTATTCTTATCCAAGAGAAATCATCAAAAATAATTTTGAAACCTCTATCACAAAGTTGGCTAATACTTAAAAGATTATGCTTAAGACCTTCAACTAAAATAATATTCTCAATTAAAGGAGATGAGCCAATCTTGATATTACCTATACTAATAATTTTGCCCTTTGAATCATCCCCAAAGGTGATGGTGTCACCTTCATGATACCTTGATAGTGTTGTAAAGTTGTTGATATCCTAAGTCATGTGCCTTGAGAAACCACTATCAAGGTACCACCTCTCCCTACGTCTTGGAGCCTTAGTGCGTACCTATATTAAGCAATAAATTTGTTAATTTTTGATATCCAAACTTTCCTGGGTCCTAAAGTGCTAGTTTTTCTAACCCAAATATGATCATTTAAAGTATTTATGTTATCATAACAAAACTTGGCCAAGTGACCTTTTCAGACACAATAGGTGCAAGTATACACCTTGCCATAAAGAAATGCAGGATGAGCATGTGAAACATGAGCATGTTTAGTGTGTGTGGTATGATGCGAGTGAGATTATGTCTGAGCATGTGAAGCATGTGAAACATGAGGTTTTCTTTGAGTTTGCTCTTTGGAAATATAGCCTCTAGTCTAGCCTTATCAAATTCACACTTTTTCAAAATATTGCTTAAAGTATTAATCTTGTTTTTCAAAGTTGAAATCTCATTTTCATCAATTATAGAAAATTTAGCCTTACAAGAAACTTTGTGAGCATCAAAATCCTTTTTTGTGTTTGAAGTGTGGAAGATAAAACTTCTTTTCTTTTAAAAGCATAACTATTTGATTTTGAAGTTCATTTTTCTTTTTTCTTTTCAAATATTTATTTTTTAGAAAATCATACTTGTTAGACAACTCTTTAAAAACTTCACCCAATTCATCCATAAAAGGTTTACATTCATCAAGATGAGATTCAGACGTTACCTTGAGTGTGTTCTCATTTGTCATGAAACATACATGAGCCGTGTCAACCTCCCTTCGGATTCACTCTCCGAGCCCCATGTTGCCTTTAGAGATTTCTTCTTATATGGTTTCTTGAAGGTCGTGGCTTTGGCTTTATTCTCCGGGCATTCGACAATGACATTTTCGGGTTCCAACGATAGCACACAATTTTCTTGTCCTCCTTGCCTTGCTATTTTCTTCAGTGGTTGAATTTTGCCTTGTTGTATATGATTGGTATCCAATATTGCATATTTTACATCATAATTCCCATGCATATTACAAATAAATATGTGATTTTTACTCCTCTTCTCTACATATTTGCAGGTACACACTTAATGGAGAGATATCCAAATAATCACTTAATTAACACTAATTAAGTGATTAATCCATGATTAAGATAAAGCCAAATTCAAATCCAGATCTAGAGAGATCCGCGCGCCAATTGGAGAATCCAAGTAGTCCACGTGGCTAACAACCCAACTACCAGATCTCACCAGAAAGATCCGGCTCAACGGCCAGATCTGGCGGCGATCTCGCGGCAATCCGCGGCAGATCTAGGGCCGTTGAGCCCCGGATTTTGTGGCAACCACCTTGGCTCTCGAAGCTTCTCCTTTCTGCTATAAATAGTGCACCTTCACCTGCGAGCAAAGACTGATCAGAGAAGAGAGAGAGATTAGTGAATAGATTTGTATTTTGCTAGGTTTTTCTTTAGGATTTTTTAGCTCTCTATGATCTTCTTCTCCCTAGATTTCATTGCAAGAGAGAGTTGTAAGAGAGAGAGAGCTTGTATCATCAAGGAGTGACAACTTGGAGCTATACAAGGATTGATCCATTCTCTACTTCTC